>JABUQX010089845.1:0-2500 GCA_015478945.1 Trachelipus rathkii
GGAAAATCTTCGTCTTCATGTCATCATTTATTCTCTCACTCATAAATGGAAAAAGTGCACATTTCCTTATTAAAATTTTACCAATAAACGACTAAATATTTTTTAGAAAGGGAAATTGTTTCTTCAGCAATAGATTTATCATGGTTTTTGTATTCACAAAGATTTATAAGAAAACTAATGCCATTCGATGAGGAGCTTCAATTAGCATTTTGTAGTAAAAAACCATTTGCTTTCACACATACATCTTTTATTATAAAGCAACATATTTATTTTAGTGCTTTTCCTCTGTTGGTGTTAATTTTAAATTGTTTTACTAAATAGATATCTTTTTATCGTTTTAAATATATTGGTTTTTCCCATCCATTCTCCCTTAAAAGCATATGCTCCCTGGTTCCGGAAATATTATATTTTCGCGTGATGACTTACCTAGAAAATTTATTGCTAGTTCCAAAAATTCTTGATAATCGTGACGAGGTTGATCCTCTTTAATTTTATTTTAAGCATACTGTAAGATCTCATTTGCATTCTACTCTATTAATATTAGTCTCTTTCTGTACTCTTGCCTCCCATGTCATGTTTGTTTATTGTTAAATTTTGTTCCAATTTTTTCTGAAAATTTATAAATAAAGGGATCTCTGGCCCTTACAGATGGGTTGTAAAGTTGTAAATTATACTGAAAACTCCTTGTAATACAATTACATAAATATGGTGTCGACAAGCAAAAATCCTGATATCACGGTTTAGTTTTTGTTCAAGAAGATAACATGCACCGTTTAGCCTCCCTGCATTACTGGCAGTTGTGTCAAAACAAAAACTTGAAAGTGTCTAGTACTTATCATTCTTGTAGTGTATTATGGTAGGTTTGGTATTACTAAAAATGGTCACACACCTGAAAAGTTTGGGAGACACTGGTTTAAGTGATTAAAGTCATATTTGAACAGACATTTTGTTCAAACATAGAATAAAAATAAGTTCTTTGAATAAACATTACATAAAAATAAGATCGCTGTATGAACATAAAAAATATATTAAAAACATTTTGTTTTTACTAAAAATTTTATTCTTTTTTTCTAAAAATATAATTTAAGCAATAAATCAATAAATCAATAAATCAAAACCGCAAAATCATAACTCTTTCCACATTCGTGATCCATTGATTCTGAGATCCTCAAAATCGGGTTCTACGGGTTCATAAACGTATAGAAAGACACCTCATTTGTCCTACTATATGTTTATTTCAAGATTAAACTCTGGCTCCGGCTCCAGCTGTGGTCCGGTTCATAAGCCTATTCAAGTTTCGTTTCCTTCTCTGGTTCCGAATCCTTCTCCGACTCCTGTCGGCTGTTTATTTTTTCCTAACTTTAGCCATAGCCAATTCAAAGGGCTAAGCTCTCCCCTGCGGGTGTGCAAGAGCTTAAAATCTCGGCTCAGACGAGGTGACACCACCAGTAATAGAGGTAACAAGTTTAATGGGGATAATATAATTAGAACTCCCTAAACTGTAGGGTATATAAGACTTTTTCCTAGACACCCGTGTAATATGTTCTCTACTACTAACCTATCTTCATTCGCTTCTTATTCCTCTTTTTTTGTGCCTTGTCTTTCACTCTTATGTTCTCAATGTTTTTTAATAAGTTTAATAATTGGTTTTATTATACAACTCTCTTTTCCCAACGAACTCTTCTTCTTTCGCTTCTTCTTCTTTCTCCTTATTTTTTTTGAAGCCTCGTCTTTTTCACTCTTAAGCTCTACTTGTCTTTTGGTGTCCTTATATCTAAGCCCTAAGGTTATAGGTCGTTCACAATTTTAGTGTTTATTATTATTATTATTATTATTATTATTATTATTATTATTATTATTATTATTATTATTATTATTATTATTATTATTATTATTATTATTATTATTAATAATAATAAAAAAATAATATAATAATAATAATAATAATAATAATAATAATAAATAATAATAATAACAATAATAATAATAATAATAATAATAATAATAATAATAATAATAATAATAATAATAATAATAATAATAATAATAATAATAATAATAATAATAATAATAATAATAATAATAATAATAATAATAATAATAATATATTAATAAAATTATTATTATTATTATTATTATTATTATTATTATTATTATTTATTATTATTATTATTATTATTATTATTATTATTATTATTATTATTATTATTATTATTATTATTATTATTATTATTATTATTATTATTATTATTAGTATTTTTGGATTATTAGTATTAGGATTAGGATTAGAATTATTAGTTATTAATATTAGTATTAGTATTAAGTATTAGTATTAGTATTAGTATTAGTATTATTATTATTATTATTCTAAGAATTCAGTTTTACTGGAAAAGAGTCTGTAGCGCAAATTTAATTTTATACAAATATATATACGAGTATATATATATATATATATATATATAATATTATATAATATATATATATATATATATATATATAT
>JABUQX010089845.1:10000-17500 GCA_015478945.1 Trachelipus rathkii
ATACTAATAGTATACTATATTATAATAATATATATAATATATAATTATTTCTCCATTGCATATGCGAGGACTTTTAATATCATCTGAGTGGCAAGGGAATTCCTGAGCACATTTTAATTTGATAAAAGTCAAAATAAAAGCTTATTGCTAATATAAGAGCTTCACACCTTTAAAAATTATTAAAAACATCTTAAAAACCATTTTAAATCTATGTAACCTAAGACGTAACTTAATACAACCCTACTTACTATACCAAACTTCAAATATAATTAGATGTATATTAATTTCATTTATGCCAACGTGTCGACTAGTGCAAAGATATCATCAAGAAGATGGAAACTGCCTTAGAGATACTTATGAAATGTAGGAAAAAGTTCAAACCTTTTCACTACGCCGCGCTGTTGCTACATTTTGTTCCATTAACGCCAAATATATGAAAATTTATGCATGAAGTCACAGATTAATTGACAAGCACCCATATATATATCATATATATAATTATTATATTATATATTATATTATATTAATATTATCATATATATTATATATACTATATATATATCATTCCTATCTATATATATATATATATATATATACATATATATATACTATATATATACTTAAATTTTATTTAAGCAAAAAATCGATGCTGCTCATGTTAGCAAACTACTCTATTCTGTTTCTGTTTATTAAATATATCCACAAACTAAATTCTTTATGTTTTGCCTATTATTCACCTAACCTCAACTGACTTACCCTAAATTTCTTTGACTATCTTCCACTCAAATTGAACCAAATCCTCTCTTCTTCTCCTCTCTCAGAATCATGATTTGGGTATATCAATGTTAACACCGCCAGTATTCTTCTAATTTCAATAGTACAGCATAGTGAAATTTACCTATCAATTCTCTTCCGAAAGGCCTATGAGCAGTTGGTTAGATCTTTCTCGTCTCCACGGAATGAACCTTTGAGCATTGTGTTAAATCTTACGCGTTGTCTGTGAATGAACCTGTAGGCAGTTGGGTTAAGATCTCTACCCGTATTTTTCTGGAATAGAACATTGATGCAGTGGTGTAGATCTCTACTCGTGGTCATTGAATGACATTGTGAGCTAGTTTATTGTGTAAAAATACTTATTCGTGGTCTCCTTGAAGGACTTGAGCAGTTGGTGTAAATTTTCTACTCTGTCCTTTGATACCTGAGCAGTGTCCTCGATCGTCTACTCGAGTCTTTGAATGAAGCCTTGGGCAGTGTGTATATCTCTATTCGTGTCTCTGAATGACTTCAGCAGTTCTGTAAGTGTCTATCGGTGTCCGTGAATTGACCTGAGCAGTTGGTGTGAATCTCAATTCGTGTCCTTCTCAATGACTTTTGAGCAATGTTCGAGAAATTTCTACTTTCGTGTCCTTGAATGACCTTGAGCAGTTGGTCTAGATCTCTACTCGTGTCTTTGAATGACCTTGGGCAGTTGGTGTAGATCTCTACTCGTGTCTTTGAATGACTTGAGCAGTTGGTGTAGATCTCTACTCGTGTCCCAATGAATGACAATTGAGCAGTTTGGTGTAGATCTCTATCGTGTCCTTGAATGGATCTTGACAGTTGCGTGTAGATCTTACCATGTCTTGAATGACATTGAGCAGTTGTGTAGATTTCGTTATCATGTCCTTGAATGCCTGAGCAGTTGGCCGTAGATCTCTATAGTGTCTTGTGAATGTACACATTGAGCAGTCTGGAGTAATCTCTATTTTCGTGTCCTTGATCGATCCTTGAGCAGTTGGATAGGTCTGCATTGTGTCCTATGATATGATCTTGAGCATTGGTGTAGTCTCCATTTTAGGTCCTTGAAGTGACCTGAACTCAGTTGGTGTAGATCTCTACTCGTGTCTCTTGAATTATTGACCTCTGGCCAGTTGATATAGATCTCTACTCGTGTCCTTGAATGACTTAGAGGTTGTGTTTGTAATCTAATATATGTCATTCAATTGACCTATTAGAAGCAAGTTGGTGTAAGATCTCTACTCGTGTCTTTGAATGACCTTGACAGTTGGAGTAGATCTCTACTCGTTTTGTTCCTTGAATGACCTAGTAGCAGTTGGTTGTAGATCTCGTACTCGTGTTCTAATTGAAATGACATTGAGCAGTGTGTAATTCTCAACTCGATGTCTTTGTGAATGACTTTGAGCAGTGTGTAAATCTCTACTCGTGTCTTTGATGACCTGAGCAGTGGTGTAGATCTCTACTCGTGTCCTTGAATGACCTTGAGCTGTTATGTAGATCTCTATTCGTGTCCTTGAATGACCTTGAGCAGTTGGTATAGATCTCTATTAGTGTTCTTGAATGACCTTGAGCAGTTGGTGTAGATCTCTACTCGTGTCTTTGAATGACCTTGAGCAGTTGGTGTAGATCTCTATTCGTGTCCTTTGAATGACCTTGAGCAGTTGGTGTAGATCTCTATTCGTGTCTTGAATGACCTTGAGCAGTTGGTGTAGATCTCTATCCGTGTCCTTGAATGACCTTGAGCAGTTGGTATTGATCTCAGCTGTATCCTTGTATGACCTTGAGCAATTGGTTAGATCTCTACTCTTGTCCTTGAATGATCTTGAGCTGTTGGTGTAGATCTCTACTCGTGTCCTTGATCATCCTGGATATGAACCCAACATTTTAGAACTTTATTTAACTTTCAATTCTTCCCCCTTATATATATATATATAATATATCATATATATAATAATATATATATAATATATAATATACATATATAAATATGATCTATAATATATATATATATATATATATATATATATATTATAGCTTATAATATATACCATATATATTATATATATATATATATATATATAATAATATAAATTTATATATTATATATATATCATATATTATATATATATAATATATATATGTTACAATTTAATAATAGTTATTCAATTCCGAAATTTATTAATATATTTGCGATAGTCATATAAGGACATTAGCAATCTAGCTATAGATATATATAATCTCCTAAATGGGGGTAAAAATTACATTCATCTAATGGATGCCAGAGAATTGATTTTAATTCAACAAGTGCTCTAAGCAATGAATTGGGTATTACTGTTTTGTGGTGATGATGGCTTGAGATTTTGGGTGAGTTATTTCCTCGTAAACAATGGGGGAATGGGGAAAGTGTCAAAACTTTGGGGGAGGATAATAATTTTCAGAGAATTAATGGTAATTTGGTATGGAGTAATATAATTAGTGTAATAAAAGATTTTCTAATAGAGAACTTACCAGGGCTTGATTAACAAAATCATACATACATATCATACACGCAATAGGTAGATCGACAGAATCGCATGACACATGGTACGGGTTCGTTACCTCGTCTGGATGATAGGTGGAAATTACCTAGAGTAGTTTCCCCTCCTAGAATGGGGCACTGCCCGTGAGGTGTGAACTCTATAAAAAGAAAGAAAAGAGAAAAAGAAATAAAAATGCAAATAGATAAAAATGTGAAAATTTAAAAGAAATTAGAAAGATAGACAAAAAGAGTAAGAAATAGAGAAATAGATTGAGAAAGATGCCATACAAAGAGAGAGATAGATAGATAGATAGATAGATAGATAGATAGATAGATAGATAGATAGATAGATAGATAGATAGATAGATAGATAGATAGATAGAGTCAAAAAAGAGAGCGAGAAGAAAGAAATATTAGATAAAGAAATGAGAAAGAGAAGAAATAATGGAAAATTTCATGACGGGTGATAATTAGAGAGAGAGAGAGAGAGAAGAGAGATGAGAGACGATGTAAGAGAGAAAGAGCAGAGAGAGAGAGACGCGAGACGAGAGAATTAGAGATGAAGGGAGAGAGAGAGAGAGGAGAGAGAGAGAGAGAGAGAGAGAGAGAGAGTAGGGGTGGGATTTTGGGATTATAAATGGTCATTCGTGAGTGGGGGTACGGGGATATCATATTAATATATTTATGTAAATGAATTTATGAATGCTATTTTAGTTTATTAAAGTTTATTATTCCTTATTAGTCTCAAATTAAATCAGATTTTAAACACGATTTTCGCACTTAAATAAAGTGGGGCAATTACGAACATTATTATGACAAGGATTTTGTTGCCGTGTAATAAGTGGATTACATGAAACCTGGAGGTCTTCTTTGAATAATATATATATATATATATATATATATTACATGCAACAAATTGGATCATTAAAATAAATATATATATATATATATATATATATATATATATATATATATATATATAACTAGATATATATATATATATATATATATATATATATATATATATATATATATATATATTAATGTCTCGAATGTCTGCCTTTAAAGATTTTATCCACATCCTCATTTCTGATAATCCCCCTTCCAAATATTCCTCTTACTGACGTTATCCTCAATTTTCATCCAAACGTGAATTTTTTGTTGGAAAATTTTCGCAGCCACATTGTCTGTTCTAGTGTTATTATATTTTAGTCCTTTGTATTTCTACCCTTGTACCTTCGGTTCTCTTGTCCATCCGCGAATACTACGATAGCAGATATTCCTGACGATATGTCGCCAGTGGTTCTCAATTTTATGATATCGTACTTGTATCTTCTTATGTTAAACTGGTTCATCTATGCCTTTCAAGTTCAATCAGGCTTTCCTTTTAAAGCATGAATTTATTCACAATGTACAGTAAAAGGTGGAATTCATCTCAACCGTCTAACTATTGCCTTATAATTTTAGCTTTCTTCCGTTCATTCTAAAGTCTCCGAATTTAATTTATATCAGAATTTCTGAAAATACTTTAAATCTTATCTCAGATCGTCAGAATTGATTGTAGGATAAACTCTTGACTGATGATTTACTTTACGTTCTCTCTGATCCTTGGTTCCTTGATCTTCTTCAGCATTTCTGTGAATATTTCTAACGTTTTATATATTGTCTTGCACAATGCTTTGATTTTTCAAACTTTCATCTTAAGGTATATTATTCTTTACTCTCTTGCCTTATTTCGGATTTTATTTTTACCCAAAATGGACTGGCTTGTAATGCTTTCATTCAGCCAATAAAATTTTAAGTGTTGTGTTTCTCAATGCTCAAACATCTTTCTGGTATTTTGTAAAAGCCTTTCCATTCTTATTCATTCTTATGAAGATGACTCTATCCTTTTTGATGTTTTCTCTTTCCTCTTTGAAAGACAAACCTACATGGCAGAATATAATATATTCTAGGTGGATGACCTGGAAACAACTGACCTAATATACATGCAACTCAATTCTTTTTTCGTACTCAATGTCCTTAAAATTTCAATTTAATTGATTATTTTGGAAGGTTCTAATTGTTTTTCTCATTAAACAAACTTCTAGACTGTTCATTACCTAACCTAACATAATCTAACCTAACCTAACCTAACCTAACCTAACCTAACCTAACCTAACCTAACCGAACCGAACCTAACCTAGCGTGCTTAGAGAACCTAACGTGCTCAGAGAACTTTAAAAACTTTTTCACATCTTCCCATTCCCTGATTTAGGGTGTAGTTCGTCCATGTATGAAGTACACCTCAAACCGAGGAACTACTGTTCAGTCAGAACTTCCTCATTCATTCTTTCCAATCTCTTTCCAGTTGCCAAATATTTCTTGATTTTCATTTAATTATTGTATTTACAATTAACACTTCTCTCTGAATTCTTTAGTGAAATATCTCTTCCTTCGAGTAGAGTTCTTGTTGTGATTCGTCAATTTTATAGTTTCTTCTCTCTTTGTACATCAGGGTAAACTCAGGCTTATTAGCTATAATTATTCATTCATGTATTTTCTGGAACACACTTCCTTCTTCTGTTCTTCACTATCTTTGATTCTTAAACGCCATGTCGAATTTTATGTTTGAATATCATCTGGGTATTTTTACTTTCTCTGGTGGATATTTTGAGGGCCTCTAATCTTTGCGTATGGTTATATTAATTAACGGTGCATCTGACAAATTTGACACTGATTTTTCTGCATATACCAATGTGAATTCGGATTTTTATTTATACATCCCAGGAAGAGGGTTGGTGCGAACTTGGATGAGAGTCCTTGGACAGGAAATATCAAGAATGGGGATGTGGATGCGGAAACGGATGAAAGCCTCTTAAGTATTTTACTTATGTTCCGCATATGCGAACGCTGATGTTGATGGCCGCAAAACCATTAATAAGTGTGTCTCTGTGTTATTTGAATAAGCTATCAAGGACTTCACTATTATCTGTGTAACAAAATCCTTTACTTTACTGAAATAATGTCATTATTACTAAAATTTATTTACATAAAAAAATCGTGATTAAAATCGGTTTTAATTTGAGACTAACAAAAATAATAAACTTTTTAAAATTAAATTGTTTTTAATTAATTCATTTGCTAAATACGTAAGTCATTTCCCCCTACCTTCGCTCTTTTGATTGACCCTTTATAACTCCATACCCCAATCTCTCTCGATCTGATCTGATGAAATCTGGATCCGTCTCTGATCGGATCTCTCTCTGATCTCGAAATCTTGATCTGTCTATCTCTCTCTCTATCTCTATCTCCTATCTCTATCTCTATCTATCTCTATCTCTATCTTTATCTCTTACTAGTCATCTTTATATTCTACCTATTGATCTTTTTCTCAATCCCTTTCTCTTTATATCTAACTTTCTAAATCCTTTACAATTTATACTCCTTATCTCTTTCCATACCTTTCTTGTACATAATGTGTCTGCCAACATGTGTAAATGAACGTGTGTGTGTGTGTGTGTGTGTGTGTGTGTGTGTGTGTGTGTGTGTGTGTGTGTGTGTGTTTGCATATATGCATGTACGTGTGTGTGTGTGTGTGTGATTCTGCTTAATCTAAAACATTGATAATGGCGTTTCCATTAGATCCTTAGAGGAGAATTAAAACCCTTGAAAGTTCTCTATTAGATACCCATTTATTACACTAATTTTATTACTCTTAACCAAATTGGCTTTAATTCTCTGGAAATTATAACCCTCCCCCATTCATCCTTCCAAAGTTCTCTATTCCCCCATTATTTGACTCCCATATTGTCCCCCAATTTGGGAAATAACCATCAAACATTAAGGCAATATCCTGAATACACAACTGCAATATTTGACAATTCATTGCTGAAATTTTGAATTAAAATCCCTCTTTCTTTTCCCCCAACACCGGGACAAAATTTTACCCCCAATTAGGGGATTATAAATTTTACATGGAATATAAATTTCATTTTACTCAAATAATATTGGTTATTGCAAAGTAATTAAAATTTATGCTCTATTAATTCAGAATCTCATTATTTTGTATTGAATTATAGAAATATTAATTTAATTCTCATTAAATAAGGTAATTTTGGTTTGTATTGTCATAGCATATCATGTAATAATTATTCAAATAATATATAATGAAACATTTCATGCAGTTTTCATAACACCCGATATTATATTAGAAGTCTTTATTA
>JABUQX010089845.1:32500-35000 GCA_015478945.1 Trachelipus rathkii
AAATAAAAAATTTCAGGTGAGAGATCTTGAGATGGGAAGTTCCACTGGGAGATCTTGAGATTAGAAATTTCAGTGGAGATATCTTGAGATAAGAGGTTCTACATGATATATCTTGAAATAAGACGTTCCACTTCAGAGATCTTGAGATGAAACGTTGTAATTTGGGATTTCTTGAGATGAGAAGTTCCACTTGAGAGGTCAAACAGCAAGAGTTTTTTGATTATAAGTGCAAATGGTTGGATCCCTTTGTATAATATAATAATAATGAAGTGTTTGGGGACGGATGTGTGTGTGGTGTTTTTTTTTTTTTGGTATGTACAAAAGAATATTTTTAAATATCAAAATTGCTGATAAAATAAGATTTCAAAGGAATTTGAAATATTCAGTATAAAGAGTGACTTAAAAAAATGATCCCAAAAAGGAAACCTAAAATATCATCATATGAAAAATGACTCAAAATACTTAAACGTAACCAGAAAAAAAAATAATAAAAAGTTACTTTAAAAAATTAATCAATGGTGCATGAAAACGTACTCAAAGGTTACTCAGAAAAGTGATTCAAAAATCCTCAAAAGTGACGAAAAATATTACTAAAAGAGTTATTCAAAAAGTCCCTCAAAATATTAATAAAAAATGTCTCAAAATGTGATGAATGAAGTAAAAGGAAAAAGAAAAGAAAGAAAAAAAAGAAAAAGAAAAATGATCTTTCATTTTTTTTCCATTTTTTTAAGTGCGTCTTTACTAAGTGGATTTAGCATTAATTAAGGTATCAAGAAGGATTATTAATAATTTTTTTTGATTTATTTCATTGTTATTTAATTAAAATGGGATTAAGGTGGAGTCAAATTGCATCAAATAAATATAAATGTCTTCTTAGGACTCGATAAATCTCAATGGATTTCAAAGGATATAAACGGATTTAAATGGATTTAATTGGATTGAAATTGTTTAAACCATTTTTAAATGGATTTCAAAGTACTTTGCATTAATGTTTGTGAAAATTTAAGGTATTTTTAATGCGTTTATGTATTTATAAATAAATAGGATTTATTATCAAATGAATAGGTTTAAATTTTATTAAAATGGATTATATTGGATTTTATTTATAGGTATGTTAAATTTAAAAGAAATTTATATAAATAAATGGGATCATAATGAGTAAATTGAAATAAAATATTTTGTGTTTACATTAGAAAGAGCGGATTTAAATGATATATATATATATATATATATATATATATATATATATATATATATATATATATATATATATATATATATATATATATATATTATATATATATTATATATAGGAAGGCTAGTGGCCCGGATGGCATTCCTCCCCGTGTTTTGAGGGAGTGTGCTTCTGAGCTGGCGGCCCTGTCCTCGTTCAACTTTCTCTCTAATTCTTAATACTAAATCTTTTCCTCAGTGTGGAAGCGCGCACATGTCCAACAGATAAGAAAGGTAGCCGCTCTGATCCTTCTTAACCTAAATCGCCCTATAGCTCTCACTTGTATTCTATCTAAAATCTTTTTGAAACTCTTCTTAACTCTCATTCCTGGATCATCTGGGTCGCCTCATTCCCTTCACTTTCAGAATATCAGTATGGCCTTTCGTCGCTCGAGGTCACTGGTGACATACTTTTCCTATCTAACTGATTTTATGGTCTTCTGCCCTTAGGGCCCATGGGGAGTCTTGCGTGGTGGCGCTTTGACTATCCAAAGCTTTTGACCGGTTTGGCTACGCCGTCACTGGCTCTCTAAGCTCCCTTCCCTTTTGGGTTTCCTCCTTCTCTTTGCTACTTTTGTCTGGTTTTCTCTCCGATCGCTCTATCAATCAGCACTCGTTGATGGAGCGACATTTCCTCCTTTCCTGTTAATTGTGGTGTTCCGCAAGGTTTCGTTCTATCTCCAACTTTATTTTATTCCTACTTTTCATCACCGATCTCCTCAGCTGTACTTCCAAACTGCTGTTCACTCTTAAAGCCGAATGACTCACCCTCCCTCTTCTACTCAACTTCAAATCTCTCCCTCTTTTGCTTCTTAGAAGTTGCCTCTCGTCTTCAGCTTTCCCGATTCTATCCTTGTCGATCTGGATGGGATTTCCCGGTGTGGGTCACCGCAACACCCTTGTAAAATTCAACTCTTTAAAAACTCAACTTCTCCCTCTCCCTCTCAAAAAACACCTCCGACCTTTCCTATTTCCTTCGACGGCTCTAACGTCCCTCCTGTAAATAACATAAACATTCTTTGGTCTTAACATGAAACAACAATTAATCTTGGAACCTCAATATTTCTAATGGTTGCTAAGGTGGCCTCAAAGAAGCTGGGAGTTCTGTTCAGGTTGCGGGAAATTTTTTTTCCTTGCACAGCTACTCAGTTATATAAGGGCCTTATTCGCCCTTGTATGGAGTTAACTGTTCTCACATTTGGGGGGCGCTCCGAGCTCCACCCTTCTATTGATGGGTTGGAGTCTAAAGCTAGAGAATAATAAACTG
>JABUQX010089845.1:40000-42500 GCA_015478945.1 Trachelipus rathkii
CTAGTTTGATGTGGAGTGTGGGAAAATAATTTTTCCCCTGTCAACCAGTGGGTTGATTTGATGCACCTACAGTCATATTTTCCCTAGCAGGCCATACAACTGTTTCCCAGTGGTCTTCTTTAGCCCTAGCTATCCCACAGCATAATGAAACAAGTGTACTTAGTATATCCGCTTTGCTGCCCAAGTAAGATGTTGACCATCTTCAAATCAACGCATATAGACCACTGATGTTCATTATATCTAAGCTTCTGCAAGATCATTCTTATATTTTCATATCCCTCTTTCAGTTTTGTTGAGTGACCTATTGGAATCGATGCATAACTATTGCCATTGTACAATAAAACACACTTCAAACTTCTCGTTGAACTATCCAAAAACAATCGCCAATCTTCTGGTCGTAATTTAGGTAAACCCAATTTATGAGTAGGAGTCGCGGGATGTTCCTACCAGTATACAGGTCTTTTCTCTTCAATGAAACATGGATAGAAGTACTACCCTCCTTTTGTCCGAAAAAAAGTTATTTTACATTCAGCCTTGAGACTTCTTTTCACTTAGTCTAGATGCTAAAAGCTCAGGATCTTGCTTGGAGAGACTTAACTCTCGTACTAAATCATTGATCTCTTCCTGGAAGAACTGTTGCTGTGTAGAAGTACTTTCTTCATATCACTACCACTATCTGCACAAGTTATACTATCTGCACGTGTGCACAGCAAATCCTGGATATCTTCTTAATCAGCAGACATTGCTAGGTCTGGGAGTGTAGTGGAAAAACTGGGATGGGGACATCGTCGGAGTGTGGGACAGGTCGCCTTGCTGATTGTTCCAAATCCGGATACTCAAATTAACGTTTCTTGTAACGATTGATAGCCTTTCACATTAACCAAACAAAAAAAACAGTCACTGTGGTGATTCTTTGGTTCCCGCCATAACCATAGGCACACCAATTTTAAACCTTTACTTCGTCCATTTTTCCACTGACGTAGATTTTCGACACACGTTTACAGACCATATGGGGAGCCCAAGACTTATCTTGGTCTCCGAGTTTCATTCCAAAGTATGCCAGATATGCTTGCTTCACAAAGTTAGTAATATTTCTTTCTTTGTTTCTCCTGGCAATATTCACCACAGATGTAGCAGAATACATTGGGGTTATTCAAACAGGCTTCTTCGTGAAGCACTCATAGTGTTCTGAAAATAGAAAAAAATATATATAAAGGTAAGCCCCTTAAAAAGAAATAAAACGATATTACTGTAAAATATGCATTAAAAAGATGTTGTATAAGAGTAAATCTGGAACACACCCTGTATCTCAAAACTAGAGCCAATCTTGGAAAACTAATGGTCATTTCTGAAATCAGCACACCCGATATACTATAAATTCGATAAAATATCTTTGGCAGCAAAAAAAAAATTTTTTTTGTTGGCCAGTGAATTATCTATCTCCAACATGACTGTTTCTGTGATCCTTGAAAGTCCCTTACTTTAATATATATATATACTATATATATATATATATATATATTACTAATATTATATATATATATATATAATATATATATATATAATATATATATATATATATATATATTATTACATTATATATATATATATAAAAATATATTATATATAATAAGGTAGTTGCACATCAAGTTTCTCATAAGAATATACTATCCCGCTATCCGCAAAAAATTTATGCGGATGAGGTTGCGGATGCGGATAGTGAAAATTGATGCGGATATGCGGATGCGGATATCCGCTACACCTCTATGCTCGATTAATTAATTATAATTGCAAGGCTATATAAATATCTGATAGGTAAACAGCCAGCTAGTTACTAATGTGAAATAAAATTGGGAAATGTGATTCATTTACTGACTTAATTCAATCCAGTGTTACAAATTAGTTTTATACATTATTGCATACTATATAAATTTATAAAATAATGGAACTTCGAAATATATATTCCAGTAATTTTATAACCAAAGTGGAAAGTATTTTTGCTTTTTTATTAACTGAAAAGTTTATTTAGTAATTTTAATAATGAAATCTAGTTATTATCTTCTAGTCAATAAAATTTAAAGATAACTTCATTTGTAATTTTGCATTAAATTTTAAGAATTATTTTTTCATTCTCATTTATTTCAAATATTTCAATATATCTGTGAACATCTTGAATAAAATGCAACTAGGTTCACTAATAATGAAACATAACAGTTGTTACTATTGCATATTAGTAATTTTTAAAAAAAACTCACAAATTGATGAAAAAAAAAAGATAAAAATTAAAAAAAAAAAAAAAAAAAAACACTTGCAGATGTTTTTTTCCTTTTTTTGGTGTTTTTTTTGGGGTGTTTTATTTGGGTGAGTTTTTTGGGGTCGGTTTTAATGCCAACCCTGATATATATATATATATATATATATATATATATATATTATATATATATATATAGCTATATATATAATATATAATATATAATATATATATATATAATATATATAT
>JABUQX010089845.1:47500-52314 GCA_015478945.1 Trachelipus rathkii
GATCCTCAAAATCGGTTCTACGGGTTCAATAAAGGTATAGAGAAGACACGTGTCGATTTGTCCTACTGGTATGGTTTAGTTCAGATTACACTCTTGGCTCCGCTTCTCCAGCTGTGTTGTTCCGTTCATGAGCCTATTCAAGTTTCGTTTACTTCTCTGGTTGCCCGAATTTCTCCGACGTCTGTTCGGCTGATTTTTTTTTCCTACTTTTAGCCATCAGCCAATTCTTATATGTGGCTGAAGTCCTCCCCTGCGGTGTGTGGGTCTATATAGATGCTTAAAATCTTGCGGCTCAGAAGGATAGGTGACACCACAGTATAGGGTAACAAGTTTAATGGGGATATATAAATTAGAACTCAAACATGTAGGGTATATAAGACTTTTTCTAGACCATCGTGTTTAGGTTGTGTCTCTGAGCTGACTGGGAAACCTTATTTTTTCGTTCAGTTCGCGTGCGTTGATTCTCGTTTTTTTGTAAGTTGTGTTTCACTTCTTGTTTGCTTCATCCTTTTGCAATAAGTTTAATTTGTTTCGTTTTTATTGATACAACTCTCTTTTCCCGAAGCGCTGAACTCTTCTTCTTTCGCTTCTTCTCTTTTCTCCTTTTTTTTTTGAAGCCTCGTCTTTTTCACTCTTACAGCTCTACTTGTCTTTTGGTGTCCTTATATTCTAAGCCCTAAGGTTATAGGTCGTTCACAATTATTTGTGTTTATTAATTATTATTTATTATTATGTATTATGTATTATATTTATTATTATTTAGTTATTATTATATTAATTAATTGATTTTTAGTTGATTTAGATTTACTTATTATATTATTGATTATTATTATTATTATATTATTATTATTTTAGTATTATTTATATTATATTATTATTATTATTATTATTATTAAAGAGAAATTATGTATTTAGAGCATTTGATTAGGTAAGTCAATTTATAAATTAATATAATTTATAATTTAATATAAATGAAAATAATAATAATATAATGTAATAATAATAATAATAATAATAATAATAATGAAGTAATAATTAATTTATATTAATATAATACATATAATCAATTAATAATAATATATAAATAATATAATTATATATGAATGAATAACAATAACAATAATATATAATTATAATATAATAATAATAATATGAATAAATAATAATATAATTATATATTAATAATTATTTATTATTATTATTATTATTTATTATTATTATTATTTTATTATTATTATTATTATTTTTGTTTTATTATTATTATTGATTATTATTGTGGGTAGTTATTATTATTATTATGTATTAGTATTATTAATATCAGTTGTGGAATAGTCTTGTGTATTTATTTTAGTATTGTTTTTCTAATATTTCATGTTGTGGAAATGAAGTAATATTAGTATTTAGTGAAGAATGTAATTAGTATTAGTTTTGTATTGTGATTCCGTAATTAGTGATTAGTATTTATTCTATCTAAAGTTTCACTGGAAAGAATTATTTTAGCGTATATTTAATTTAATAGAACTATATATATAAGTATTACTGGGGTTATGTTTTTATTGGTTATTAGTGTTGTGTTGATTTGTATGATTTTGGCATATTTTGTTGTGTATTGTATAGTTAGGTATGTATATATTTGTGTTGGTTTCGTGGTGTGTTGATGGTATGTATGTATGTATTATATATATATATTATATATATATATAGTTATTTTTATATATATATATATTATATATATATACGTATATATATATACATATATAAATACAATATATTATATATATAGATTTATATCTAGTATTATTTATATCTATGATAGATAAGTGTAGTGAATGCTGGAGAGATGTTGCAATAGAAATAGACCTTACCGTCGCAGCACAAAGGTTCGAATTACCCTTGAAAAGACACTTTCCTTTGTTTTGCTCTACACCATCTTTTAGAGACTTTGTTGTATATATAATATAATATAAACTATATAAATGAGCAAAGTATAAAAAAAATATACACTATAAAATGGAAATATTAGTTAAAGATTTTATAATTATATATATTATATATATAGTATATATATATTATATGAAAAGTAGCCGGATTCAGTTTTTATGAATAGAAATTAAAATTTTTGATGTTAAATACTTCAACTGGGCTGTCAAAAACGCCATAGATAATTGTTGCTTCTTCGTTGATCGTTTTCAAAGCAGACTATCAAAGAACGCGGAAGAATATTTAAATTTCGGGACTAGTTCTTTGAGCGCACTGATAAAGAATCATAGAGAATCGTTTTCTTAAATTAAAATGGAATCTGTATATATATATATATATCATATATATATAGTATATATATATATATATTATATATTATCTATATATATATATATATTATATATATATATCATATATTATATATATATATATATATTATATATATATATTATATTATATATTATATATATTATACTATATTAAATTTAAAAACAAGACAAATCTAAACATTTTATTAATCCGACTAGTTTCGGGTGAATCAAACGTCTACCCATTATCAAGGCTTGGACTATACTGAACATATAAAAATTTTAAATAAATAATACTTAGATAAACTACATAAAAGTTATATATAAATAAATACAATAAAGAAAATTAATAATTGCCAATATATAGAAAAGATTACTAAGTGACAAAACTCTACTTCAGTATTAAAATAATTTTCGTTTTGTAAATTTTCATTTAAGCTTTTGGAGCGTGGTGCAAATATATAAAGGATTCCAAAGAATGGAGGTCAGGCTCTCTTTCAAAATCCAAAATATTGAAATTTGAATTCTGTATAGGATGATTTTTCTGAAGAGAATGAGAATTGATCGCAGAAATATGGGGATGGTGGCAAATGTTCCAAGTTCTATTAGGAGATCCTTTTGTTCAGCATGCGAATAGAAAGACTCGAGTATCCTTTCCTATGTAGGTGGTAGCATCACAGTCACCGCACTTGTATTTGTATATCATGATCGACATAAGGTAAAGGAAGTTTTAATCTTTAACTTGCGAATTTTCAATTGCTTATATTTTCATTTTGAAAAGCTAATATGAAGTTGAACTGGGGGTAATTTTGATTTTAATATTCCTTTATTTGCGTTCAATTTCACAACTCATTCTCCCCATAAAAGGTATTTTCATATACAGAATTTCTTTTGGTACTGTTAATTTAGTGCAAGATATTTGATGAAATTTTAATGAAAGTTGTTTCCTAAATATGTTGTCAATAATAAAACCTGGGAATCCATTCTTTAGAAATAGCGTCTTTAGGAAGTCCAATTCATTCGAAGATTAATATATGAAGATGAGATCTTGTATGCTCTATCGAAAAGCGTTTTAAGTAAATTAATTTTATAAACATGCGGGATAAATGAATTGAATTTATTTGTTGTTAATCCTGTGAAAGTTGGTTTCCCATAAAAGCTGGTTAGAAATTTGTTTTCCTTATATATTTCAACATTAAGAAATTCCAAAGTCTCCTTCAATATCCACTGTGAAAATTATAGTGTGGTGTTTTGAACTGATGTACTGTAAAAATAAATCAATTTCGGGTCTGGATTTAAAAAGTAAAAAGGAGTCATCTACATACCTTCTATAGAAAACCGGTTTAAATTCCTCCGGGCATTCATTAAGCCAAATAGATTCAAAGTAGCTTATTTATTACTTAGGATGGGACCTAAAGCAATTCCCATAGCAACACCATCAATTTGCTTATAAAATTTTCCGTTAAATAAAAATATATCTTTTGTAGCTATGTATAACAACTCCTCAAAACTTGATCTATCCAGACCGTTAACTGTGGAAGTGTTGGGAAATAATGAATTAAGAATGATGTCCAATGTTTCTTTAAAAGGCAGTTAGTGAACAAACGTTCTACGTGGAACTGCATAACTGATATTTATATATATATATATATATATTATATTATTATTTATATAATATATATTATATTACTATTTATATATATATATACTATATATTAATATAGTTAAATATATATATATATAAGTAATTTTTAAACACTTCGCCAACGCCTGCTAGGTAGTCTCATGACCCGATATTTGGATTAGCCCACATGTTCAGGACGCTTGGCGTATGTTGTGTGAGCGTTTTGAACGCACTCAGATTGGTTCGCCTACGTTTTGGTTTTGAAATGGTTATTTTTTTAGGTCATTTGACATTTTATTTGTGACTGTAAAAGTTCTGAAACTTATTTTTCGTAAGAGCAAGTAGTAAATCGGGTTATTCTAGCATGGATAAATTTTTGTATAAATAATTTATATGTTCAAAGTAGCTAACGCGAAACACAAATAATACTCGAATTAAGATTTTAATAATATAATATAATATTAATAATAAATATATAATATTAATAATAATAATAATAATAATAATATATAATAATAATAATAATAATAATAATAATAATAATAATAATAATAATAATAATAATAATAATAATAATAATAATAATAATTATAAAATAATAATAATTACAAAATAATAATAATTACAAAATAATAATAATAATAATAATAATAATAAATAATAATAAATAATATAATAATATAATATTAATATAATAATAATAATAGATAATTAATTAATAATAATGAATAATAATATGTACAAGAATAATAATAATAATCAATATAATAATAATCTATAATAAAGTTGATTGACAAGATTTTTGGCCTAGATAAGAGTGAGTGTATAATTGGAGAGAGAGAGAGAGGAGAGAGAGAGAGAGAGAGAGGAGAGAGGAGAGAGAGAGTACGAATGTGAGTTAG
>JABUQX010089846.1:0-19166 GCA_015478945.1 Trachelipus rathkii
AAGAGAGATATACCAAATGCTAAAATTCTTTACTTGAAAGTTCAGTTTTATGTAAACAATCTTGTCGCTTGCAAAGTTCTTTCATCACTTTTAGGACTATCTAAATAAGTTCAAAAAGTGATATGTGATTTAGTAGAAGCATGTTGACGACATAATCTCGAACTAAACTTTATGCGTTATGAATAAATGGCGTTCAAATTCAGAATCTGTGTTTAAAAGCATCTTTGAAGAAGTTATGTGCCTGGCTTCGAAATTTAATGTAACGATTTCGGTCCCCCGAAGTGTTTCTCGCCAAATGAAAGGATCTGGTTTAAATAATATTGAACCTGAGCATTATTATAGACAAATGGTTTTCATACCATTTTTGGATAAAATTATTATAGAATTAGAAGAGCGGTTTCAAAAACATAAGGGACTTATTTGTCCGTTTTAGAATTTATACGCAATATTGTGCTGATGAGTTTTACTTTTTCTGAATCCAAATCGGTTGCAGATTTTAATGTGAAAAGTTTTTCCTAGTCCAGAAATCTTGGAAATGAATTATGAATTGTGTGAGACGAAATGGATGAAAAGAGTTGTGATGCAAGACCTACCTGCAATAGATGCTTTGTCTAGTTGTAATAATACTTTCTTCCCAAATATATGGAAGATACTACAAATATTAGCAACTCTGTTTCAACCGCAACACCTGAAAGATCATTTTCAACATTAATACTTTTAAAAACGTACTTAAGAAACTCAATGGGACAAGATCGTTTGACAGGTCTAGCTTTACTTAACATTCACAGGGAAATCGAAGTAGATCCCGATGAAGTAATTACAGCTTTTGCAAAAAGTCCAGAAGAGAAAAGTGCTATTTTGTACTATCGAAGCATAAGTTTATTGCTCATATTTATTTTCTATATAATATATATATATACTATATATATATATATATATATTATATATATATATATATATATATATATATATAATTATCTAATTATATATATATAATTTAAAAAACCCCCGAAATTTTTTTTTTCACGTAGCTTTATATATACATAGTTGTTTTGTACTAGTTGTGATCAATGTAAAAACGTTCTATATAAATAGATAAATCTATATATCTATTTATATATATATTATTATATATATATATCTATATATATATATTACTATATTATTATATATATATATACTATATATATCATATTTATATATATATACTTACTATTATAATATATATATATATATATTATCATAACTTATATATATATATATATATATATTTATATATATATATATATATATATATATTATATATAGTATATATATTATATATATATATATATATATATTATATTATATATAATATAGTATATATATATATATATATATATTATACTATATATAATTATATATATATATATAATGTTATATATTAATATACTATTATTATATTATCAGGGGTGGGCAACGCGTTAATCGAGAAAGTTAAAGATCGTTAATTCTCTTAAATCGTAAAAAATTTAACTCCGTTATAATCATTAACGCGTTTTTCATGGTAAAGAATGTAGCGGGAAGTCTAACGTATAATGTTAACGTTAAACCGTCCTTATCATCTTTTTTTTTTTTTTTTTTTATTTTTTTTTTTTTTTAATTTTTTTGTTTAATTACCACACTCACGGGAGGCCTATTCAAGGATGAGGATGTTTGCACGCCAAAATTTTCAATCCGCGCGAAAATATAACAGCAGATGAACATAGACGATAGGCTTATAAAGTGAGCGGATAAGATTAAATTCAGGGCAGGAAAACAGAAGATGGAAGAGAGTTCCACAGACGCGTGGTGGAAGGGAAAAAAGGAAACACGCAGCAAACTAGCTGAAGATTAACATAATATCTACACAACTTGATGCGCAGATCAGACCCCTTGTGCTAACTCAGGAGCGTGTAAAATGTGGTGGCTACGGCAGAAGTGGTAAGTATCCTGCGAACACATGCCGCTGCGATACTATAGAAAAGAGATAAGCACAAACATCGCGCCCGCAAAGATAGAGGTTCAAGTGAAATGGAAAGTTACAGATAACAGTTTATAAGGCCTTTTTGCTTTTGACTTCGACCCTTAGTCAAACGCAGGGTGAAACCAGAGCGCAGATATGAAGAACAGTACTCATATAACAAGGCGGATGAGACCCTTGGTAATAGCTGAGTAACTGAGAAGAAGAAAAAAAAGTCTGAGCTCCAAAACAGAACTTCCTAGTTCTTATAGAGGCCGCCCAGCAGGTTGTGATAGTGAGGTTCTCCAAGACATTTTTTTTATGTCAAGGCAAGGATGTTTATAATTGTCACTACAAGGAGAGACGAAAGCAACGTCAAAGGAGAATAGGAAGTTTAGAAGGTATTTTAAGAGAGGCAGATTTTTAGAAGTTTGGATTTTTAAAGAATTGAATTTCACAAAAGGTTGAGACGACCCCACCCGCAAATTCCATCTAGCAGCGAGAACTAAGAATCGGAAAGATTAGACGAGAGGCAATTTCTAGAAGTAAAAGAAGGAGCACAATTGAAATGAGTTGAAGAATAAGGGTCGAGTCATCGGCATGTGAGTGGGTAGAGTTAGATGTGCAGGTGAGAAGATCCATTAATGAAAAGAAAGAATAAGACGAAACCCTGAGGAACTCCAATATTGACAGAAAAGAAGAAGCGCTCCATCAACATAGACGCCGATGTTTAGCGCTTGAAAGATAAGCTAGAAACATAAGTGCGGGCCAGCTAAATGAGAAGGTGGGAAATTAAGGGGAGCTTGGAGAGCAATGAATGCGTGCATTAACCCCGGATCAAATGCTTTGTGATATGTCAGCCGCAGCTACGAAGTCTGACAGTTCTGGTCTAAAGCGCAGAAAACAATAAATCGGTTAAATAGGAAGAAGTATATCGGCAGTAGACTTTGAACACCAAAAGCCGTATAGCGTCGGAAAGAACAGATGAGATTTCCAGAAATGGTTAAGAAGTGAGACGTTGAGAAGGGTTCAAGATCTAGATAGAAATACAAGTGAGAGCAATAGGGCGATAGCGATAGTTTGAAGGATGAGCGGCTTTCTTTTTTTTGGAATAGGTTGGATATGTGCGGTCCGCTTCCCAACACTGAAGGAAAGTGCTAGTATTAAGAACAGAGAATAACGGGTTGAACGAAGGGGCGGTAGATCAGCAACGATAAAGCACATCCTCAAAACTCGGTTCTTCTTTCCAAACCTGTGTTAAACATTACTAACTGAATAATACCGAGTTAATATAAACACATTTTGAGCCATTGAGAGGAGCGTTTAGGAATTTTTGGAAAAAAAAAGTTTATCTGATTAGATGAATTAATACATTTAAAATAAAACACTAAGAAAATTTTTATAAACTCGTAAATTAAGTTACGGTTAACGGTGTAGGGGAAAACTTCTATACACTCGCTCTACTCGAGTCTGTTACTTCTCTTTTTGAAATTAAACGAAAGCGTTACAAGTTAACAGAAAAATTTAAACGTGAGATTAAATTACACGGATTAATCATTTATTCCACATTTCAATATATACTATATATATAATATAGTGTATTAGTTTATATATATATATATATATATATATCTATATATATATATTATATACTATATTATACACTTGATATAATTATCTTAATAAATAATAAATTATTTGTATTAACTTTAATATATATTTGACGTGAGTGGACTTGACCTAGTTTACGTGACTCTACTAACCCACTATTAATATATCATCTTCAACGGGAATTTATGTACTTTTGAACATAGTCACAGGATGGACAACGAAATTGCTGTTTTGTAGATGATTTCTGTTATTCATTACAGTTTACGTGCATAGTGTCTTAATACCTAATCTCAATACCACTCACTCACTCATCTGCACAATACACGGTCAACATTTATACACATACAGACACTACTTCCCATTCTCGCCTCATGGCACATAGGTCTCTGTGAGATCAGAGCCTAGCCATGCCCACTGATGGCTGGAATATCTTGACTTGGTTCAGACTGAAGGCTGGGGTTACTATCACGCACTGTAACTGTGCACCTTTCAACTTTGTATGGGCCCACTGGTCGGGAAAAAACATAAAATAACCTATCCGCCAACCAATGAATTACCTAGTACCATAAATAAATACAAAAAATAATTTCACTTACTGGAAATATAAGATATATAATGTATAACTAAAGACATCTATATAATATAATATATCATATATATACTATTATTATATATATCTATATATATATATATATTATATATATATATTTATATATTATTATTATCCTATAATATATTATAGAGGAGTGTGGATACAAATTTTCATTTGAAATACAATGATTGAAAATGAGGGAGCAAGAGAATAAATTAGATATATATTAGATATATATATGGATATATAGAGGCGTATGAATAGGGTTATAAGACAGAACTATATATGCAGAGTGTTAGTGATATACCGGTGTTGGTGGTAGGGCTTCTGAATGGAATCAAAAGTATGTATGACGATAGTGAGGCGTGTAAGAATAATGGTGTCAAAAGATGATATGTTTAGTATTAATAGTGGAATGACAGGGTTGTTGTTATGATGTCTTCTTGGTCACAATTTGTATATGGATGGGGTTATCAAAGAATTAGAGGTGGGGGTAGACAGGAAAATGGTAGTTAGAATGATGGAGAAATGGAAGATGAGTGGAAGGGTGCTCTACATCTTATAATGCGGATGATTTGAGTTTTAGGTGTGGCTGAATCTGGAGAGTTGACGAGGATTTGGTAGAGAGATTTTGGCAGGAGTGTGTTAAGAGAATAGGGTTTGAAAGTACACCGTAGATAAGAGAGATAGAGCTATCGGATTCGCGCGCAGTCGAGAGACAGTCCTCAGTGTGGAAGTTATGTTAGAATGGAACAGTTTTCTGAATTTAAATATTTGGTAATGTGTTGGATGGAGAAGGAGGATGATAGCAGAGTGTGTAGGAAAGTTGTGATGGCAGGAAGGTTGCTGGTGCATATTAAATTCGTTGGTGAATGTAAAGGACTAAGTCTTGAGTGCGCTACGATCTTACATGGAGGGTATATTGTTACGTGTGTTTTAGCTATAGTAGGGACTATGGTCCTGGAATAAGAAGTAACGATTTAAGCTATAATGATGATTTGAAATGTCGATAAAGTCTTAAGGGGCATGCTAGTGATGGAAGAATGTGATAAACAATGAGGAATGAACGTATTCAAGCAGAGATGTGTGGTGTGAAGAAATAGATAACTGAGAGAATACATGAAAGTAATAATTTTGAGATGGGTTTGGTACAGTTCGTGGAAGGATCGATGATCAGTTAGGTTGGTTAAGCAGATATAAATAAGTGGGAGTGTGTTGGGAACGCCGGCGCTGGAAGACTGAAGAAGATAAAGTGGGGATTGAGTACAGATGAACGAGTGTCTGCAAGGGAGAAACTGTGAGGTTTTGGGCCGAGTTACGAGAATAAAAGGTGCATAATAGGAGTGGAATGGTGGGTTTTGTAAGGGGTTCGGTTGTGGCCCACCTGGGCCATAGGATGAACCTTATCTTGACAATATACCATAGTGAGGGTTCATCGCGGTCTCGTGAAGCTCTAGGGTGGATTTTCTGTCTGTGACGATTTCTCACTAATTAATTGTAACAGAGATAGAGGCTGTAAGGCTGGGCTTTCTTTTCAACTACTTGTTGGATCATATCTTCTACTGTGCTCTTTCTTTTCCGAACGCATGACCGCCAAACCTTTAACCCACCCCATCTTGGGCGAAAAAGAAGGTAAGATGAACGAAAGAAAGATATATTATATTATATTTATATAATATATTATCGTATCGATCTAGATATATTACTATATATATTAATATATGATATATATATATATTATATACTATATTTATATATCATATATATATAATATATATATATATATATATGTATATATATAATATTATATATTATATATATATATATATATTTTATTGTTAGGCAGAAGGGGCAAACACTGCCAATGGTCGAAAAAAGAAAACCCTAAGCGCAGAAAGCTAATAGGAAAGAAAATGATCGACGTGATCAGCAAGAGAGCGCCAGCCCAGCCGTTTGCGCAACTCTTTCTTGCGGAATAAAAGAAAGAAGGAAAGTACACTGGATACTCTATGTGTTACTAAGGAGACTATCTATTAAATAAAACGCAGACACACAAGTTCATATAAAAATATATAATTCAAAAAAACATACATATATACAGCTTGTGCTTTGCACCATACAGTTTTTCAATATAAAAAAAATGATACAAAATATAGTGGTTAACGAACGCGGACCCGATCGTAGAGGTAGTAAAATAGCACTACCAGAACGATCAATAGACCTATATAAATATAGGAGTATTCTCGCGACTGATAGTCAATTTGAGTGCAAATTTATTAAATTACTTAAATCAGAGACACTCGCAAGTGTCAGAATATATAAATGGGCGAGTCAACAAGACAATTCATATAATTACAGCGGTCAATCAACGCTGACGAGATCGCAGAGGTAACAAAATAGTGCTACAAAAGCGATCAATAGACTTATATAACTATCAACGTGTTCTAGCGAAGATGACCAAAGTAATACAGAAAAATATAAATATCGGAATATAAACAATTAATAATTGGCGTTTTTAAATATAAGCATAAGACAAAATGGCAGAATAGTTCAGAGTAGTAAACAATAATAATTATCGCGCTAACATCATCAGATTACACACGTGTAACTATATGCCCATTCAGTTTAATACAAAAAAAATAAATATTAGTTAATCAAATTTGAGGGTAATACAAGAATTGAAACAGTTATCACCCCCGTGAGGGCAGCATATACATGTACACGAATCTATGCATAATTATGGTGATTCAAATTTACGACAATTAAGAGACTTTGCAAACAATTTTAACTGCCATTTACGCATCAAAATATATCCATGCAAGGGAATTCCGTCAGCAACTTATCGACTACAATAATTTATGCGCACTGACGATAGCTACGATTGCAATTTAACCCACAATGAAGGGAATACGCAACTTAGCTATCTATGATTATTCGACCCTCCGATATAACAAGCGTCAGATTGAGCGGCAGCATTAACTATGTAGCCCGCAGCTTCGGCTACAGTTCACGGCAATTATTGAGCCTCAAGTGAACAATGACGGTGACGTAATCGGCCAGAAAAAGACTGGGACACAAGGCAGGATAAAGCACTCCCAGTTTGGCTCCACGCCCCGATAAACGAACTCAAGCCCGGATCCCTGCAAAAATGCAGTTATCAGAAATCTAACGCAGCTATAGCAAATTGGAAAAATAAACAACGCTATTGAACAGAAAATCAATGTAAACTTATAAGAACAGGGTACAATAAAAGAACACATACCCTAATGTGAAATAAGTGACCATAAAAAGACACGGACACAAAGACACGGATACAGTTTTGACAGCAGCAGAATACTTGGCTGCTAAGTGTATAAAATTTTTATAATACAGATCTTTTCCAAAAATTGTTTTACTTTGTCCAGTTTGGGTTTCCACCTAACCTAGAAAGGACAGGTGCTATAAAATATTTTAAAGAATAAAAGTGTCATGTATATTCTATAGGGAAATATTTGCCATGGACATTTATAAGTTAGCTTTATTTTTTAGCTCATTGAGTTTTGTTTCCAACTGCCTCTAAGGTTCTTCTCCTTTGAGGCCTTCAACACTGTGTGGCCCAATCCACCATTACATCATTCGTCTGACCAGTCCGCCGAACTTGAGATGGGGCACCTTCACCTGGAAAGGGAAAAAAAAGAATGCAATTGGCAGCGGCCCGTATACAATATATATATATAATATATATTATAATATATAGATATAATAACTTATATATATATTATATAATATATATATATATAATATATTTATATATATATTATGTATATATATATAAATATATACTATAATATATAGTAAATAAATATTTATTATAATAATATATATATTACTATATATATATATATATAAATAATAATATAATATATATATATATATATATAATATATATATATATATATATAGTATATATATATATATATATATATATATATTAGTTGTATGCACCGCATACCAAAAATTTGAGAGCCGATTAACCGATTACCGATACAAGTACTCGCCATTTTTTTCATAGCCGATTACAATTACCAAATTTTTGCCGCATACCCGATTACACGATTACCGATAAACTTTTATCCCTATATGGCCTAATATATATATATATAATTATATATATATATAATAATATATATAAATAATATATATATATATATATATATATATATATATATATATATATATATAATAATATATATTATTAATATTTATATATTATATACTATATATATATATATATATATATTATATTAGTGATCAGGTAACAACCGCATTATTCGCATCCGCGGAGCACCGCACATTATTAAAGAATGCCGGCCTCCGCGCGTTGCCCTGCTGATGTTGCGCGGATATTAATTGTCGAGATATGGAATAAAAGAATTATTATAATAAAAAATATTTAAGATGAATCTAAACGCAAAATTTAAATGAGAGACATGGGACCCGACTTCAACATGATGTAATGATGACGCATGATCTCACATCATGAAGTTCTTAATAATTTGAGTCAACAGAGTCCATAGATTATTATGCCAAAAAAAAATCAGCGCCTCTATCCCAGCTGCTTCTGTCTCCGATGTAACACCATTAATCTCAACGCTAGGGAAAAAAATTTGAAACCATCTTCAAAATTGAAAATGATGACGGGTTTAAAAAGAATGAAAGAGGTGTTATAAAACTAGAGCTTAAAAAATGCTTTGGTTCTGTGGGAAATTAAATGACCTTCGATACTATTGCAATTTACTTACATCCCCCGTTATAAAGCAAAGTTTTTTTTTTGTAACAAACTATTAGAACAAGTTAAATCGTCACTTGTGTTGCAGTTGAAAAAACTTCAATCCGAATAGTCTTATTAATTCGCCCACCCATTCAAAGGAAATAAACAAAATCTACAAAACCAACAAACATCTTCTACAAGTAAATCAATAAACAGATTCACTGGGAAGAATTTCTACAGTTCCAGTAGTGATGAAAAAACACACGCATTGCCAAAAAGATGTAGTGCAAACCTAATTGTAAATTAAACATCCAACCAAAAAAAAACGGACTAAAGATTACTATCAGTGGTGGAAGGATTAGGTAGTAGCGAAGAGCCATTTCTGAAGGAAAGAAAATGACCGTTGACCACCTACCCTGCACCTTTGGACTTGACCTTTCGAGACCTTTTTTGAGACCTTGACCTATTCTTTTGACCTATAGGACCATTTGAGCATTTACCTTTTTGGGGCTTGACCTTTTTTGGGCCCAAAACTTTTTTTACCTGCCCTTGTGACCTTTTTGGGTCTTGAGACCTTTTGGGGACTTTACCTTTTTTTCTATGCGACCAACCCTTTGATCTTTCATGGGTCAATTTTTGCCCACTGTAATTTTTTGTCCAACCCTAAATTTTTTGAGAACCCTAATTTTTTGAGAACCCTAATTTTTTGAGAACCCAATTTTTTGAGAACCCTAATTTTTGGGGCAACCTTAATTTTTTCGGCAACCCTAAATTTTGGCAAAACCCTTCGAAAGAAGGGTTGCGCCAAACGGAGGCGTAGGCAACCGTTGTACGTATTACCCCCGCATATTTTACGCCCCCTATTTTTTCGGACCGTGGGCCATTTTTGCCCACGGTAATTTTTGATCTCCTTTAGGGGCTTAGGCCCATTTTTTGATGTCTTTACCTTGTTTCTCCAACGCTTGCCAGATACCATGGGTTAATTTTGGGGCAACCCTAATTTTTTGGCTAACCCTTTGGTCTTCCAGGGTCAATGATTGGGCCCATGGTAACTTTTTGGCTACCTTTGGTTCGTCTCCAGTGGCGTCAATTTTGGGCCACGGAAATTTTCGACACAACCCTTTTGGTATTCCAATGGATCCAATTTTGACCCACGTAATTTTTGGCTACTTCATTTAGGCTTAGCCCTATTTTTTAGAGTCTAACCTTGTTTTTACCCTAATCGATATTTCTTGGTATCTATTTACCTATAGCACAAGTGGTTATATCCGAATAAGAAGGTTCTAAGCAATTTTTTAGAGAGCTCTCGGACAGGAAGAATAGTGGAGTAATTTTCGGATTCGTGTTATTCACGGTTCCTCCTTTGAGGGACTTTTTATTCTCGTTTTTGTGGTCTTTGCGCTGGTTGCTTTTGATTGTACTTTTACCGCATGAGTCATATGTTAGCCTTTGACATGCTTTGTTTAACCAGCACTGTTTGATTATCTCGATGGTTTCATTTTGACCATCACGTAACTTGATGGCTGTTGAGATGGTATACCTAGATTCACATCGGTAAAGAATTAAATTAAAATATCTGAGAATTGATTGTTCATCTATTAGTGTTCTATTGAGATACTCTTTAGTAATAGAGAGTGCGGCAGGTGAGAAGTTTCTCACTGTGATACTGATTTATATGTGGTAACCAATTTGTGATGTGCACAAAATAGAACGTGTCCACAACACTTGAGATTTTTCGCCAAGTGAGTCCTGCCAATGTACGCCAAAATGAGAGTGCCAACAAATGTGCGAAGTGAGTGCCACATAGTGCCAACTGAGTGCCACTTTTTTCATTAGCCTTTAAATGTGTCGTTAGCCTTCGCAAATCCACTCCTTGAACCCTCTGAAAGCGTGCCCTAATTATGAAAGCCTTTGAACAGGTACGAAATATGACTCTTTTCTTAGCGTTTACATAATTTAACAATCTGCTTTTAACTATTTTGCTTGGAAATAACCGACTGTAGCTTTCATTGCAGTATTTATTTATAAAGATTGCGAGACATAATATAAGCTGCTTTTACACTCCTCCGAAGACACTATCCTACAATTGTTAAACCGGTAACCTCTAATTCTATCTCAACTGTACACTCACACCTACCAACACAACAATTAGCCAACTCTAAGCATCTGTAACAAAACATCAACTCAACACTAACGAGTTATTTGTGTGACTAAAGCTCTGAACATTTTGTTGGGTCTTTTAGCAGAGATGCACTCAGCAAGTTGAAATGTGAGCTTTTGGTGTACTGTCATGCATTTAATGTCGGCGCAGCCATTGAACTTGCCCTCCAGTCCTATATTTAAATGAGCGTGTGACGCGAGTGATGCATAGGTAATCAGCATTAAAATACCTTCTCTGAGTCTATTGTGATTGTGGCCTCAACAACTATTGAAGGATTCATCGTCTTGTTTGGATTTGGAACGTAATCTCTTTGAATATTGATACGTACAGGTGACTTTTTGTTCTTTATACCATTATAATTGACTGATATTTCATGCTACTAATAGAGTGAGAATTGCGACCTTTGTAGTGGACTAATAAGCAAATTACTCGTACCCTACATTCATTAAGAACAGAAGGTAATATTAATGTCTTACCCCCGTTTAACTATAAGCATAAGGTAGTTCCCCACCAGGGCGGTCCTTTAGTAAGGATGTTGCCATTCATGGAGTCTTTATAGTTCATTGAATGAATTTCTATAGTACCAAAGTGAAAAATAGTGTGCGCACCTCCGCGTGAAGGCTTGACATTCCCGACACCAGCAGTGCACCCGCCACGAGCGTGTGAATGTATCCCGCCCGTCCGCAATGTGCGCTCCGCAAGAGTGCGTTTGGACCTCCTATCGGTGAATAATTTGAACAGAACTTGAGCGAGCGAATTCCGCTCGGATCCGCTGTGTGAGAGTCGATTCTTCGCCGTGAGGGCTTGCTAGTATTAGTTATGTGTTGCGCATGAGAGATGTAGCGAATTAAGACGCCGTTGATTAGCCTTACGTTTCTAGTGGGATTGAATGCTGCCATGTGTCAATTTTTGGGTACTATCGGATTCCTGCAACAACGGCATTACAAATTTACGCTTGCATGGGGTAATGTACATACGCGTGAGACTGAAATGAGATTATGAAATTGATGTGCTATGATAAGATATATATCTCATTATATAAATTTCTCTTTCAAATATACTATGAGTCAGTACCATTAGATTTTTACTTTTTTAACTTTTATTGCAATTTAGCTATTATAATTTTATTGAAATTATACAGCATCAATAAGTTTTAGTTTTTTTTTAGATAGTTGCTACACTAGAGAACCCTATAAATGCGAGTCTTACGTGTATAAGGCTTTAAGCTAAAGAATTCGTGTTTAAAAACATACGAGGTGTTAAATATGATCCAATTATCGAGACACAACTTAGGAGATATGTTAGTGTGATGCCTTTTTGTGTTACTGCTGCATATAATAAGCTTGCTTTGTTGAATCTTTATCGTGACTTTACTGCTGTTAACTCATGTATTTATCCTGCACTGTGTAACTTTTGCTAGAGACTGTCACTGCTTTATAAACTTTCAATGTCCTTTATTAGACTGTACGTAATATTGTAGACTTCCTCACATTACATTACATAAATCCTATGGAAATGCATCGATGTCAAAAGCGAGTATAATTACAATAAGCACTGTTAACCGTAACACACTTGTGAATAATCAGTGTTTTCCTGTGATTTCAGCTTGGTGTTGATAGGTAAGTATTTTTTTTTATGAGCTGCTGTAGCTGCGTTAAGATACTTCACGTGCCTTTGGAGCGTGCTTTAATAGACTCTACCTGCTTTAACTGCTGCCTTTTTAACTCTCTGCGAATTTATGGGCTTTAAAGCTCATATTAATATTTATTTTAACGTATGGTATGTTATTTACTTTTTATAGTTTTGTTTATATAATTACTGTTTGTGTTATTTAATTTCTAACCGATTATTTGATTTTTTGTTTGTTGAATACTTATATTTTATTTATTATAATATATAATTTGTATATAAAAGAAATAAGAAAACATAACACGAGTCTTGGTATATAAACATTTTATATTTAATTATCTATAAAATTGTCATACAGCGAAAATTTTATGAAAAAACTTTTATATATACAGTTTTAAAGGGAAAGTAAAATCGCGTTTTTTCATTTTAAAGCATTTATTACTACATAATCAGAAACTATAAAATCAATGACGGAGAGTAATTTTAATATAAGCATCAAATATTTCTGATTTTACAAAGTTTACTATAACCTACAGTCTTTCAAAAAAAACAAATAAATAATTGAAATAAATTACATATTTACTCTTAACATTATATATATATGGATATATAATATATAAATTTAGGGAGATATTATTCATAATTGTATAGAAGTGGGGTGTGGATATAAACATTTATTTGTTAATTATATTAAAATTAATACAAAATTAATATATGTATCTTTGAAAACCAAGTTTCTTTGAATTTCATGATCAGTTAATTACGGAACTCTTGTATGGTCATCATTATTATATAGAATACACGTGATCGTTTAATTTGCTCATAAACGAGAAAAACCAATGATTAGTATGAAGGTGCATAATTAAATGTTGACTGAATCGGCAATGTATGATGGTATATCATTGACGTAGAAGCGAGGTGGGTGGTCCGTCTCCAACTTGTATAACGAGTTTATTCATTAAAAAAGGGTTTAATAGCAAACACACCTAAAAGAGAGAAAGGCGAAGGGTTTAACTTTCATGTGTGTGTTATAAACTACCGATTTAATATTATTCACTCATTCATTATTATCTTTATACCAAGTTTCTAAATTACGTATGCGTGAATTACATGTCGAATTCAATGAGTAATGTGAGGTACTTTGATAAGTGAGATATCGAAAGTATGTCTCAGATAGTTATTCTCTTGACAATAAATCATGGTGCTATGAGAGTGATTTAGAATCGATCTAAACAAAAAGAGAGAGGACTGGTAGTCCTAAGGTTCCTCGTTTCTTTGCAGAAATGATTGTAATTTAGAATATATGTATTAGGCTTGTTGTATAACATAAGCTGAAAAGGTTCTTTACAGATAAGAGTCAATACGCTATATAAGGTGAAATATTATCCATTTCATTGTTGAGTTACTATGGAGCGATGTTCTTTATTCGTAATCTATAGAGAGGATTTTGAAAACCAATTTTCGACCGCCTATGACGATATACTAAAGGATCACAGTATTCGGTAGTAAAGTTACGTTGAGAAATTTAACAGACTCCATCGGTAACGAGAGAGATAGGTCTCCGTTGTGAGAGGTGATAAGAGATTAACTGACATATTACTATTTATTCAACGTCCCGGCTTGACGGTAGTCCATTCACATGTTAAACCTGAATGACCCACTAAGTCTCGAAAGTGTGAATTTATTTTAGCGGTGAACTTTATATAATTACCCGGAAGTAGGCTTCATTGTTCCAATGCAATCTATACCTATTATTATCTACTTTTCGTAAGGTTAAATTTCCTTTATGAATCATCAATGTTAAGGTAGATATGTTAATACTCGACTAAATCCTATTGAAAGTGATAAATTAAATAATATCTTTGAGTTCAAAAGTAAATGTAAACCTACGAGATATTAGCATATGAAACCTCTGATATATCAAAAGAATTTCAATTGTCCATAAATGTCTGCTGTGGTTATTAATTTCACTTTCATAACCATAGAGATTTAAAAGCCTACCAGCAGAATTGAAAACAATTGGTTTTCCATGGACATTACATGCTTTGTTATGGAACAGTAGTTTTATAACTTTTTTATTTATTATATAGCTAAATTTTAGGATTTTAATCGTTCTGATAAAATATGAAGATCTAAGTATCTACAGACGGATAGAATGAGTACTTTCTTGATGAGAATATAATATCGCCAATTAATCGTCCGTAAAAATCTACTAATCAAGAATATTTAATATTTATTATGATCAATATTTAAATATTTGAATCGGAATACGGGTGATTTTAGCGAAACTTGTAAAAATCACCACAATGAAATTTAGAGAATTAGATTAGGATTGACTTCCAGCATCGTCAAATGAAAGTGTGAATTTTTACATGATGTATCTTAAATATTGACCTTTCCGTATAAGGAAGAATATAGCAGCTTAATGCACTAGTGAAAGTTTCCTGTTAAAGAGCTAGACTTACAACCTGTGAACAATGCTATAACAGAAGAAGATTTTGATTTTCTGTATTATGATAACTATATGGTCAATCACTTCCACCGTAGAGGAAGTCATGTACCATCTAACAGGTTTTGTGCAAATTTCGTATTCATATTACATATTAAAAAAACATTAGAGGGATCTAAAAGACTGAATACATGAATAAAAGTTGCCTTATTGGAAATATATTGAAACTCTATATGAAGGAACATCTAGTTTAATTAGTAATTGAATGATACAAAAATGGATATTTAATATCTGATATACAAGTTGGACTCGCTAACGCATAATCTGTGTAGGGTTCATATGAAGTAAGTAAGAGATCCCCAATTCACTCTCTTATAACAACAATCATAACGGACTAGGAATGGAGATGAAGGTAAAATATGCATCTTTAAATGTTAGCGTAGCTCTGAATCGATATATAATGAATCAATTTAATTCTATGCAAGAAAAAAATAACTAACTTAACTTAACAATACATCAAAGCTCAGTAAATATAAAAGTTTATCAGGTTAAGTTAAATTAAATAGCAGAATACATTCAAATTAAACTAACTTTTTTTTTTTCTTTTAGCAGTTTTAATCCTATTTTTAATGCTCTGTCTTAGGTTCCTTCAGGTTCTTTTATTTAATAATTGAATGGACCACATTAAGCTTTCTATGATCTCAACGCTTTTCGTATCCTTTGTCCTGACACTATTCAAAGTCTTAATTTACGGCTAACATCATCCAACAGCTCCATCTGAAACATACTGATACAATCTGATGCAAGATGCTTTTGTGTTATATTGGCATACGTATTCGCAGAGTTATTTCTTGAACAGAAGAGCAATATCTGTACGTAAATAGTTAAATTGACACATACGCTGTTCTATATGATTACGCTTTTTGAGCAAATTAAATAAACCAAAATAAATAAATATTTTCAGCTCTGCCCTTTTTCCAATTAGTTAATAGGACCTTAAATTTGTCACTTCTACAATAGAATATGTACTTAGGACATAAAAAATCGCACCAAAGAACTCTCATAACCCCTCGCATTATTTGTTCCCCAATAAGATAGACAATAAACCCTTTTCTTAATCTAATCCATACTTATCTAGAGGACCGATATATCCTTTTCTTAATATATTAGGCCGTTAATGCCATAACTGATGTTTTATCTGGATGAATGTATCTTACATATCATATTTGTAACACTGTGAAGAAAGTTAAGTTAGATGCTATAAGGAAGAACAATAATATCAATGAACTTTACAGCGCTCTTGTATTAATTACATACCATTATGCTGTATTTATCGTGCGATCTAATTGCGTTTATCTAATAATAGAAACTAATGTATAGTTCTCACTAATAATCAAGAAGATGCACTCAGTGAACTAAAGGTGAGACAAAGAGATCTTAAATCTTATCATCAAATTCTTACATTATTGATCAACGCGATTTACAACGAGTCAAAAATTTATCTATTTCAGAGGTAGATAATGAACATTATGGAATGTTATAACTTTACTCTCTTTGGGAGAAAAGTATACTACTCTTAATAAAGGAGCTTTAATATTACCTACATATTGATGATCAGTTTATACATACTTATAATATATATACATAAAAAGCCGATTACAACAGCGCTTAATGAAAATTTGAATCCAGTTGCGCGGAAGATTTTATTTTGAATTTTTCTCATCCTTAAAGATAATTTGGATAACATGTAAATAAATACTAAGTAACCTCAAAGAATAATCTTGTCTTTTGCTATTCTTTTGTTCATGTGGACGTCACAATGCCGTTTATTCAAGCCCACAACGGTGGTCAGTATATAAACCCTCTCAATCTTTAGAGTAGGGATATAGATAATGGAACATGACTAGTATAGGTCCACAACTAGCATAACACTAAGTCTAACGCCATAATTATGTTTGCATGTCCTGCCATTTGATGAGGTCGAGTTCAGAAGATATAATAAACATAAGGCTGTCCTCGTTATTTTTAATGGATGCTCGAAGTAGATTCTACATTAATCGATTCTACTTTAATGAATTGCGTTTAAAAGATATTATACTTATATTCGTAATAACGAGCTATTTCAGTTTTGGGAAAAAATATTTGAGATCAAATAAGCGAATACCAATTAGAAGGAATTTATATAAGAAATTTTGAAGAGAACGTGATTAATAATGAACTAAAAGAAAATAGCATGGAATTCTAAATATTAAAAATAAATAACCCGATCGCCAGTATCATTAGAGTCTATCAATGAGAAGAAAGTGTACTTTATGAATCGTCAAAGCTAGTCGTTGTATAAATATACATTTTTAGGCAATATGTAGTCTTTTTCAGAAATAAACGTACCTAGACCTTCCGCGAAATGGGATTGAATAGTCAAATATGGTAGTTTTACAACAACTTCTACAATCTATACTTGAATCTGCAGTTCATCCTAGTAATTATATTGCGAGTAACAAATATTATCTATGTCACGTTTTATTATTTTTTTAATAGGTGCGATATTACATCAGTATCACATTCCTTATCTTCTGAGTAGACCTTCTCTGTTATAGTTGTTTATTAGGTATATTTCTATTAAGCATCTAGTTGTTAAATCCGCAGAAGACTGTGGGTAGTATGGAGTCAGAGGAGTGTGAAACCAAAGGAGGGGTGGAAGAAGGCAGAGTATATAAAAGTTGATCTACAGCTCTCCATGATGGTATAAAATTGACAACTGATTACATGATTCTTAACTTCACTTCTTTTATATAAGTATAAAGCTTGGCAGAGAGGGTATCCCCTCCATTTCACAAGAAACTGCTTATTTTTACCGTTACCTCTCGTATGCTTAATTTTATCTTTTATTCAATTTTATATTCATGCAGTGTAATGTACTAGTATTTGTAACCTTATCTTGTTGCTTATTGGCATAGTAATAAAGAGCACGAACATTTCGGTTAAATTTATCTGATTGTCGCAGCCTATTTAAATCTAATACCATGAATAATATTAGTAACTATTAAACTTACTTAACAGACTGAAAATAATGATATGATTAAATGTGAATTTAATATATTGAGACTTTAAATAACTTTCCGTTATGTTATCCTAATCTCGAATTTCATAATCCTTTTCAATATAAATACCTTTCTTCTGTCGAGAAACTAACTATTAATAACATTAATTCAGTTTAACTCTGTTATTCCAATTCTGATATAATAAAATATTATCTTTTAATTATTGTTTACTTATTTTTCACCTTCATATGTCCATAACGTCCTCAGTATTGTGATACATCTCTAAAGAAGGAGTGTGGACTTTAGTAGTTCACTAATGGTAGAATAGACCTTGGTAGTAGAATATAAGAATAAGCGAGACTCGTCCAGATATCAATTATATATATATGAGAAAGTATTCAATTTTGAGTATTATAACAATACTAATCGCAATTGCGTTCATTTTGAAATATGTACGTTGACTCTTTTCAATACCAATATTTATCTGCCGACATTTCATTGAATTTAAGCGCGAATATATGTATATGTAATATGTCGTTTAGATATATCGCCATTTAATCGCGCAGAAGAGCATTCTCCTAGAATATAATGGAGCTACTCGCACCCTTGTATTGAAATACCATTCCTTATAACTCTAGTCCAAATAATATTTTTGGATTTATTAATTTTAGGTTTCTCCGCTCGTCCTCTAAATTTCATTAGACTAATTACAGCTAAATCTAGGCTAACTGTAGTCAATGATTCATTTTAATCTTTTAATTTGAAGCCTCTCAACCACAAAGTATCTAGAGTATACGTCAAAAGTAAAAATGAAAATAGTATTATAATTAATATAAATTAAATATTTTAAGAAAACCTTTCATTATAAGTGACTTACTTTCTATTTTATAATTTCATATTAACGATATAATAAATCGATCAAAGGCTTACCATTAATGCTTAAACTTAAGCA
>JABUQX010089847.1:0-25558 GCA_015478945.1 Trachelipus rathkii
TGAGGCGAAAATAATTGAGTATGACAATTATATTATATATATTTAAATTACTTTATATCTATATAATATATATATATTAATCAAATATATAATATATATATATATATATATATTATATAACTATATATATCTATATATTAATTATTAATGATGATATTATTAATACGTATTTTATATATATATAATTTATATATTTATATAATATATATTTTATTATATTATTAATTATATTTAATTAATATTGATATATATTATATTATTTGAAAATAATTATAAATATTGTATATATAATTATATATATTATTAAAATTATATTTATTATATATATATATATATATAATTATATATATTAATTAGTTATCATTATATTATATATATAATATAAATATAAATAAGTAAATATATATATTAATATATATAGTACCCTACAATGCTATGCTACGTATATATAGTAGTATATAATGGTTTTTTTGCTATAATGCTATATAGCTGTAATGTTTTGCATTGTTTAGCTATTATTTGCCTGTCCTATGCTACTTGTTATAATTGCCTGACTATCATGACTGATATTTTCATGTCTTATGTCTACATATCCCGACTTATATGCTACTATGTTATCTGATATCGATAGAATACCATTTGCGTGTTCACTCAAGGTAGTTCTGCTTACTGTGTTGGATATATGCAAAATAGGTTCAATCCCGTTTTACGACCATTATTCCCAATGGTACTAGAACGACCTAATATTGATGAAAATCATAATTTGATCGAAGTTGCTTTCGTCTAGTAATATTCTTTTCCGGTTGAAGTAGGTTTTCTTCCAGTTGTTGCGACCTACATTTTCGTTCAATTCTCTGTTTAATGATTGCCGCTTGGGGACCATTTTTTGAAATGTTTTCTGTCTCTCAGAGGATCAGCAAAAAGAGTACGACCCATGGCTAATCTCTCATGAAAAAAAGATTCGAGAAGCTAAGGTCAAACTTACCTTGTACTAGTTATACCATGATTAAAATTATGTTGATTCTATTACCAACAAATTTTTTTAACTGAAAACTTATAAGTCTTACATCAATCTATATTCATTTTTGGACTTGTAAATTTCTGGTTACCCATACATTTATATGCTTCGGGGGAGTTCTATTACTATTTTTAGGTTTAATATTACATCTTGGGTCGTGTCATCCATTTTATTCGGATGGACGCACGTGATCGTTCTGAATACAACATATAACACAGGCTATTTTCTGATAACACACTTTCATTTGAGGGTGTGTCAAACAAAGTTTCTCTCGCGCAATTTTTGATATAGGTAGACTAAAGAATAACCGATCTGGTTTCCGCGTTCATAAGTTTATTGGATTGGCTCTTTCCTTATTCGCGGTATTCAATAATATATGCAGGGTTCTTAATGAGGTCTCTAGGTAAGCACTCTGATAATTTATTAACGAGTTATAAATGACAGTAGATCGCCTCATCACTATTCGTTATTCCCATCTTGAAAATTATTATTCAGAAGAGAAACAGAATGTTGCAATTCTGCTAACTGCTCCCTTTACGCAGATACTATGTGGTATTCTTAATCGTAAGGTCCTTTTAGCATACTAAAAGTTTACGTTCAAGCTTTTTATAACAGGCAGCCTAGCTGTGCGCGCTTGAGGCGAAGGAGCAGTAGGAGCCGGAGGCGGAAGTACACGAGCAAATTAATTTTTCTTTTTCGGCTGCGTGTTAAAACCACCGTTATGTGCGCAGTCGGCGCTCATTTTCAAAGTATATCTGGGTCAATAATGCAGGCAGCTTTCCGGAAATATCGACGCTTGATATTACAGATGCTGATTATGATCGGCTGATGAATCTATATAATCCATGCGTGGATGTTCTTGTCCCAATTATAATTTATACTTAACTGAAGTATATTAACTTATATACAAAGGCCTGGCTCACTATCCTACATATTTTTAAAATGGAATATTAATAGGAGTTATATTTTTAATTTTCTCTCCATATACATTCTAAAGGAGTGAATATTTATATTCGATAAACATACTATATCTATATATAAGCTAGCTAACTCTATACTATCGCAATTATAAGTTTGAATTCGGATTTCATTTTGATTTCTCTTAAGAACCAGTTTAGAAAAGGAATCACACCGGCGTTAAACTAAGATTAGTTATTTAAACCCATTTAATTTTTTCCCCCAGTCAGCATTCTTAAAAGAATTTCGATAGAAATTTAAAAGCGAGTTGGTTCACCTACAGCGCTCTTGGTTGAGACTTTTACTTCCTTTTCACCGACAGGGAAGAAGGTAAGGCGCTTGAAGAAGAAATCTAAAATCACACAAAAGGGACACAAAATTACTGTTTTTTTAAGGAACGAACTTTTCTAAACTCTCATTCGTATACGCGAACTCTTGAAAAATTTCATATTTTAATATAGCTAACTATATATATCACTATATATATATATAATAATAAATAAGACTAAAGATAATAATGCTCATAAGTTATATTATATATTTATTAAATGATATATATATATATTACCTTATATATATAGTTTTTATATTTATATTTAAGCTTATTTATTATGTATATGATATATATATACTCATTACTTATCTTACTGATATTATTCATATGATCTCATCCTCCTATACTGTTCACTCTATACCTTATACACTATTATCTCTCCTAAGCTACTATATCATTCAGATATGGTAAGCTACTTATCAAATATCAAATATATAATCTATTGCACCCTCTTGTAATTACTATATATTATACTTACGTTAGCTAATCATTTATACCATCGTGTATACTATATTAAACGTTAAAATATCGCCCTCCTAAACCACGCTGGGCATGTAATTCTGAGTTGGGTGGCTCGTGTCATGCATCTGAACATATGCTCCGATCGCTTCGAAACTTTTAGTGGTCAACCCGATCCAATTGATTTCACGGCTTAATTCATATCAATAAAATCGGTACAATCTGGAAGGTAGTTTGTTGATTTATGGCAATTTTTCTACCTCCAATCAAACACTCCTATTCCCTTTTCTCCACCTTTTTGGCTACGCTTCCATTTTGCGGCGTCAACTTCTCTTTAACACACTCCGCACACTCTTGTTGTACTTCATGTTTCTATAGAAAAATATATAGGACAAAATAGTAGTCATTCAATTATGAGTTGAACACTCCAGGCATTATCTACTCCTATTCTCATCTCACTCCACTCGTTCTTATATAGCTCTCGGTGAGCGCCCAACGCAGCATACCCTTGATTTATTGATCTCCCTCTTGTGCTCAGAAGCATTATTGTGATTTTGTTGTTGCATATTTTCTTAAACTGTTCCTGAATTTTCTACTTTTATATCTAGCTTAAACAACTGCTCGGTTCATAAAAGGTTCTCCTTCGATTTTCCTAATACTACATTATCTAATTCTCTTGTACATTATATTGTCTCAATCTAAGACTATCGTAAAGCTCTTTGTGTCTATTATTTCTCGTCCCTGCCTCTATTATTACTTGGTGGTTTCCTACTATTTCTCTAAGACTACTGATTTACAGAAAAAAAACTACTATCCGTTTCATCTCCTTAATATTATCCGGTAGTATTTAGGCAGTTGCTGCTACCTATCATTCCCTTGATCAACTTGGAGAATGAACTGACATATTACAACTTAACCTTAGTCTCTATCATAGATACTATTATCATATATTACTTAAGTTCAACTGAATATACACATATTCTAATGTTTCGGCATGCTCTTCCACTTTCATTAGTTTTCCAAAGCTCTTCCAGCCTTTTGTTGGTTCTACTACCACTGATCTTACCACTTTTCATCTCTGTTTCTCTGTTGCTAAGAACCTTTAACCTCTTTCGGGTGTGGACAGACGAACAGCCTCTCTCGAAGGGATGGCATACACTTTTATAGATGTCTTCACACTCGTTTGCAGCTAATTGGTCGACTTGCAGCGATGTTCCTTGTTTGTATGGAAATGGATTATCGCTTCGTAAGTGCGAGGGCGGCCTCTCGATAAGTGTCGACCTGTATCATCAACGGTGAGCTTTACTTCGGTCATATTAGTTCCTCTGTTATACTTCACATAACTTGACATTTCGCTATTATACCAAAAGCATTCGATGTAATTTACCACTTCTAATAACCTTTCCTAAGCCATGGTTATTAACAAGCTAATATTTAGTAAGCCACGAGGCAGAGCAATCTTGCTGTCTACAACATCCTCTAAACCTTCTCGCGATAATACCATCGCAGGTTTCTTTATACTACACTTCTACCCATCTCTTTTTCCTTATAAACTCCGCAATTTTCGTAAACACCATGGCTGGTAATATCGCTCTAAATCTTGACTCTGTTTAATACTATGTTGTGATACTTTCACTCTATTTCGTAACTCTATTCCGCTCGCCACTAGGTTTATGACTCAGCCTATTAGAGCATATATACCCCATGTTTTACACTCAACTTTTCGTAAACCTGATTTATACAAACGTTCTCGTAAACTATCGGAAATGTAATTATATTTTCAAAGTAACTTACTCAAAGCAGCACATCATCCGGGTTTAACCTTTATAACATTTTCCATGAACCCTGGTTTAACTCATTTCGTCTTATTTCTATCGAGATCATATACCATGTGTACTGTATTTACAATTCATTCGTTAAATATATACCATGGTATATAACTCATCAACTCTTAGTAACCAATGGTTTAACTACTTAACTTTTAGTAAACCTGGGTTTGACATATACTTCTTTACGTATTAAAACTATGGTTATATCTAATCACAAACTTATAGTAAACACATGGTTTATTAAATCTATTTACTTTATCTAAATACATGTTAGTTTACGTCATACTTATTCAGTAAACCATATGAGATTATTGACTCAATCATATTTTCGTAAACCGATACGGTAAGCGTATACTAAACTTTTCGTAACTCAATGGCTGTTTAACTAAAATTATTCATAAGGTTAAATAACCAATGGTTATTGATTCTGAATATTTATTCGATAATAACTGATATTATCCTCCAGGCTTTTCCTAAACTAAATTGTTTTAACTCAACACTATTATATCGTATAACACATAATTGGTTAAACACCTAATATTATGTTCTCTATATATAGTGATGTCGTCACGCTATAATACCGGATTTTATTTAGTTACCAGACTTCTTCTAAAATACTACTCACAGAACCTTTATTTATATTTTTTATTCACCCGGAATCGATGTAAAACTTACTATCATTGAAGCGTTACATTTATATCTTTATAGGACGTGGAGGCCTAGTATGGGTCTATTGAACATCTAGGTTATATCCATGTTAATATACCTACTATAGCTGTACACGCGGTGTCCCAATTAGTTCGAAATCTACGTGATATCAGAAGTATAATATTCACTGTGAACTTATCATTCCATAACTATTATAATATGAAAGAAAAATGGTAAAAATATAATCATAACATAATGGGCTATCTATCTCTCAAAGGGTAACTATTCAGGATAAAATTTGTTAACAATGTCCACAGTAATCATTTGTTTTTTTCATATCTATTCCATCATACTCGTTTTACTCTAAAACTGCGTCACTTAGATATATTTACCCTTAACCAAATCATCAATCTCTTGTTTGCTGTTGGGTCTATCCGTTTGTCTATTCCACTTACCTACTTTATCAATTTATCTAATCCACCAATAATAACTACTTTATTTATCTCTGAGTCAATACACTTTTTGTCTATATATCCTCTTTATTCTTTATTTTATTATATAACTAAACACTCGACTGCTCTCGGTCATCTATATACGCGGGTGGTTCGGTTCTAATCGCATAATACTCTCTGTCTAATATCATTGAGATTTTGTCTTCATTCTCTCTCTCCGGTACATTCTTATATACGTCACAGGTGCGTCATCCCATCTTCTCTCGCCTCCCTCATACTCAGCCATTGCGATTAGGTACTCTTACCGTTCTTCACTATTGACACACACTACTCGACGTCCTGATGGTATTTCGCATAACTGCTCTATCTGCCATTAAACACATCTGTAGGAGTTCAGAGAAAAAAATAAGAAGAATTATATTACTCACCATGTCAAAAAGTCCTTTCTTAGATCGTCGTGAACAATTCTCGGATTTATTGAAAATTTGCCGTTTCTAAAGTTTTCCGAAATATGAATCTATCATACAATAAGAAGAAGATTAAGCAACATTTTACAATTCTTCTATCCATAATATTCATAATATATTCTTGGCGTTCTCTTTTGCCTGATCTTCAATTGGAGTAATCCACATTAATCTACCTTACCAAAAAAACACACTTTCAAAAGATTAGAGCATTGAAATGGGGAGCCTTTTTTATTCAAAAATATCTTAGTTTAAAATGACTACTTATGACACAGACAATTTTGCTACCTCAAAGATTTATAACCATTGCAAGGGCGTGTCCCAATTATCCAGAGAGTTTCGATAAAATTAAATCACATACTTTTGTGGGATTAAAAAAGTAGAATTAACGATATTTGGTTACGTTCACTCCTAGAGACGTTTATAAGATCGATACACACATGAAAGTGGGGTTTAATTAGAGTTCACTATTTTTCATTCTCACTAAAATCATATATATTATTACAAAGTTTTCTCCTGCGTATTAAAGTTTCAATATTAAATAAAATATTGTATTATTACACGTCATCTAGTTAATTTATAGTAAGTCATTTTGTACTTTTAATTAACAATATCTTCCTAACTTTCAAAGTATTAGGTATATATTATTCTAAGTATATAATGATATGATTTTTCTGATTGTAAATTTATAAGCCTTCTTCTTAGTGATTAATATTTCCTAGGCATATTGAAATTTAATTATTCTTTTCTTTTTCTTCAATACCCAGCTGTTATTTCAATTATCGCATATCCAAATCCAAGGAATACAATACATACATACATATTGAATATATATTAATATATATTATAATATACATATATATATATAATACATAATTAGATATATTTTTTTCGATTAAAAATAATAGTTATTGGATATAGTTAATATATATAAAAATATGAATGCAAGGTAGAATCTTCTTCTTTATTTCGTAAGCAAATTACATAAAACAACTCAGAAATCCAAAGTAGAAGACACGCTAGAACATTGGTGCTAAGCATTCTTGCGAAAGACAAGTCAGATGAAAGACTTCGAATTATTTCACTTTATTGATATGATGAAATAGAGAAGACATGGCTGATGGCGATAAAGAATGCTTATGTGTAATTTACTAAAATTCTAATTTGTCATAAAGGCTTATTGATATAAATAATATATATAATAATATATTATAAATATATATAATATATACTATATATTTTTCATTCTAAATTTTTTTTTCTTCTAGACCCCTATATCATATACATCTCAAAGTATTAGTAAAATAATTTACAGCGTCTGCGTTAGTACAATTATTGCCGACTTCAACCCTGGCGTATCACGGGTTCACTAAACTAAGTATCCCTATGTGATCCGACTCATAGGCTCCTGTAATCTCAAGAGTCACTATATACCGAGACTCATCTTCTTCTTATTCGTTAATACTATTAGTTATTTGGAGACCTCTTTAATCAAATATACAATCCTATCACTGGTGATCTAGGCTACCGCATACAAATTACGCATGTCACCGGGGAATGTCTTCCTATACACCGAATACGAAACTTCTAACATTGTAAGTAAGTTATATATCTTTAGGATTGTGAGAGTTTCATAGGACTTGCGAGATTGAGAATCCTTTACGTATATAAGAAATAGTTGTTCAACCATATTTGAGGACGTGCTCGTGTTCAAAATAGCGGTATAGAATAGAACGAATGACTAAAATAAACATGTCTCTAGAAATTGGAGCACGTAACGCATAGAAAGACGCAAGTGGTCTAGAAATAGATATGTATCAGAAGACTATGAATGAAAGACATTATTTTGAGTAAATGTATATAAGTTTCTAGTCTATTTCAAGCCTATGTACATAACGTTATAGAATATGTTTTTTCATTAATTTTATTTCTTATCTAGCTTATTTCTACTAGATAATGAAAAAACTTAAACTTGTTTAAATATCAATTTTCAATCGGTAAAGGCCATTATACTTATATTATGTCTCTTAAAATTGCTAAACATGAAGTGCTCTGTAAAGAAAGAAAGAAAAACGTACAAAAAGCTCGAAAAATGAACCTATAGAAAAAGTTATAAAGTTTTCAAATTTCAGAATTATACCATTTAAAGTTAAATCTTACTGCGATATTTTTAAAAACTATTTTACAGACTTAGTGTTGAAGCAATATTTTATTATTTTTCCAGCACTCAAGGGTCAGGGGTAAGGAAGACGGATCTATCAGTAGACAAATGTTCGCGAAAGTGTGCCATTCTTTGATTTACCATTGTAAGTTAATATAAACGTCATTTCCTAACAAAATAGTAAAAGATAAAAAAATAACCGAATCTTATAACATAGCAGGTCCGAGCTATCCTCAGCTCAGAAGTTGTGTGATTAGAATATTTAGAAGATCAGTGTCTGTTGTAATGACGATAATATCAGGCATGATTTAACAATATTAGAGATTGGAGAGAGTCAAACAATACTAGAGATTGGAGAGAGAATCAAACAATACTATATATTGGAGAAAGTCAAACAATGCTAGAGATTGGAGAGTCAAACAATGCTAGAGATTAGAGAGAATCAAACAATACTAGAGATTAGAGTCAAACAATACTAGAGATTAGAGAAAGTCAAACAATACTAGAGATTGGAGAGAATCAAACAATACTGCATGTTGGATAAAGTCAAACAATGCTAGAGATTGGAGAGAGTCAAACAATATTAGATATTAGAAAGAATCAAACAATACTAGAGATTGGAGAGAATCAAACAATACTAGAGATTGGAGAGAATCAAAGAATACTATATATTGGAGAAAGTCAAACAATGCTAGAGATTGGAGAGAGTCAAACAATATTAGATATTAGAAAGAATCAAACAATACTAGAGATTGGAGAGTCAAACAATACTAGAGATTGGAGAGAATCAAACAATACTAGAGATTGGAGAGAATCAAAGAATACTAGAGATTGGAGAGAGTCAAACAATACTAGAGATTGGAGAGAGTCAAACACAACTAGAGATTGGAGAGTTAATAAGAGAGAGATGAAAATGATAAGGAAAAAAAAGATCTAACATAGAGTGTTCACCTCCTACAAGATTACGAAAATGGGGACTGCACTAACTTCTCAAAACTTCTAAAGGTCAATAAGGATAGATAAATGTCAATCAATTTCAATAGTTGTACCTTCAAAACAAGAGGAACACCTTTAGCGAAGGTGATAAGTGAATTTACCAAAAACAAAAACAAAAAAACATTGCTTCAGAGAAAGGGAATATTAATGTGTCCTATTTTTGGATTTTAGATTGTCGAAATAATTTTGAATTCAAGTAAAAAACAAGATGTGAAGCATAGTAGAAGAGAGGTGGTGTTAAACAAGAAAGTTGCAAAAAATAATGATAAATAAAAACCGTGAACCAGGAACCAAAACAAGTTTGTCAAACCGCGAACCAGAACAATTTTGCCAAACCGCGAGCCAGAACAAGCTTTCCAAACCGCGAACCAGAAAAAGTTTGTCAAACCTCGAGCCAGAACAAGTTTGTCAAACCGCGAACCAGAACAGGTTTGTCAAACCGCGAACCAGAACAAGTTTGTCAAACCGCGAACCAGAACAAGTTTATCAAACGGCGAACCAGAACAAGTTTGTCAAACCGCGAACTAGAACAGGTTTGTCAAACCTCGAGCCAGAACAAGTTTATCAAATCGCGAACCAGAACAAGTTTGTCAAACCGCGAACCAGAACAAGTTTGTCAAACCGCGAACCAGAACAAGTTTGTCAAACCGCGAACAAGAACAAGTTCGTCAAATCGTAGCGGCACAAACCACGCTACAGGCGACGTAAACTAAAAGTGTAAACAGTTTTGGGGGAAAGCGAGTGAAGGAAATCTTGATAAGACGTCCTCGTGAACTTCTAAGCGCTACATTATACTGGTTCTACTGCACAAATACAGTACAGGCCAACAATTTTGGTAGAAATATTTTTTACAAAAATTTTTTTAAACATATTTAAATATTTATCTGCTGTGGTTTGTGAAAAGTGCCTCCCAAGATATGCCTGTAGAAGACTTGATAGAGCTGAAGATCGAAATACTTTGGAGGCACACTCTGCCGCTAATTGCGAGTAGGAATGTTCCATTGGTCACTGGGAGAGCAGAAAATTTCAGTCCAGCCTCAACAACTATCGTATAAATCCTACAGCTCTACCATATATATTAATGTATATATATAATATTATATTTTATATATAATAATATATATATATATATATATATATATAATATATATTATAACTATATATATTTATATATAATAGGCCGCCTGATGACGTACAGATTCATGTGTATCTGACTGAAATAATTTCGTACACCATACTAATAAATATATGTACACCAAAAGAACAACAAGATCTGCTTTGTCCGTGTATTGCCTTTTATACACTGTTTAATTTTTTGTAAGAGTGTTTCCAAAATTTGTAGGGCCAATCACAAAGCCAGGGGTTGTCTCTGGTGAACAATAGGTTTGGGCCGAGGACAAAGATTCAGTTAAGACTCTGATGTGTTATAAGCAGAGGAGGCGTTATATATCCTTCGGCTTGGAAGCCCGTTAAAATTTCTATAATCATTAAGGAAACCTTGTCTACTTTTCTGATAATTAATTAAACATTCTAAAACAGAAGTGTGAACGTTTCAATATATTTAATGAATTACTGTGCATAATAAACTTAATTAACGGAATAACCAATTTAATTTCTAAATACCTCTGTTGTGCTAGCTTCTTATATATATATATATATTATATATATATATATATATATATATATATATACTATATATATATATATATACTATAGTATATTATATATATAATTATAATATATATATTATTATTATATAGGGTATATATATAGATTTATATTATATATAATATTATTAGTATATATATATATATATTATATTTTAATATAGTATATATTATATATTATATGTATATCTTATAGATAAATTGTGAAATGAGGGTGTCAGAACTTGATCTCCTTTTAAATTTAAGTAAGTTTTGCTTGTATCGAAGGATACAAAAAAATATTGGTTCAATAAGATCGTATACTGATCTTTGAAAGGAAGTCGAAAATAAATCTGTACTTGACCACATACCTATTGGCACCGTGAAAACAGATTAAATAGAATTATTCCTAATATCAAGACGGTTTTGCCATCATCCGACAATGGAAATCTCATTGGAACTTTCATGCATACAATAGTCTTAAAGAGGAGGTGTTGAGAATTTTGTAGGGACCACACCAAAGTTCCCCCTTTATCCACTATACGCGGGACATGAATGTTTCTATATTCAGATAATTTGACCATTTTTCAGTGGCAAAATTATTCCCTCTATTATTATCTTAGTAGTATCATTATTCCATTTGACAAACAATACAATTAAATAATAAACATATAACATTTAAATTTACAAAATGTAATGTAAAATAATTATTTGATATAAATAACCCAATTCTCTACTTTGAGATTTAAAAATTAAACGAATAATAAAAATTGAAATTGCAATCTATACATAAAAGAGGAATTTAAAAAGCTGGCCCAATTCACCCCACAATTCACACTCAAACCCCAATAATGACAAATGGTGGTCCGATTCAACCCCATCAATTTTTAGTCTGAATGAGTTTCATTTAAACTTTAATAAAAACAATGATTATTAGAATTATGTCACACACTTATTTTTTTTTTGTTCCGATGCTTATGACCTACTATATCGCCTTGATTTTCAGGAAAAAAGTCCAAAAAGTGTATGTAGGGGAAAGTGGGGATGGGGTAGATATACCTAAAGTGGCCAACGTCAACCCGCCCGTACGCTAATAACGGATTAAAAGGTTAATATTAGTATATAACTATATATGTATTATGAATATATTAATATTATTAGTATTCACAGTGTACGACTATATATATATATATATTATATATATAATATATTATATATATATATATATATATATATATATATATATATTTATATTTATATATATATATAATATATATATATATATATATACTATGGCCAGTCTCAGATTAGGCTGCCCCCTGATTATCTAAAAAAAAAACTACTAATCTTACATAAAAACTTAAATATATTTTGAAATTCAACTTACTTTGTAATGCAAGAACTAAAAAAAAAAATAAATTATTAATTTTAATTAAATAACTCCAAAAAATATTATATTCGTCGCTTTTCAAAAACCTTAAATTTAAAGAAGAAGATACCCATAAAAATAAACGTTTTCCTTATATCTTTCCAATACTTTAGGGGAAACTAAATTATGGCAAATAAAAAATTAAAAAATAAAGATTAAGTTAAATTAATATTAAAAAATTAAATTGCATATAGTTTAGGTTAGGTCATGTCATCAAAAAAAATTTATTTCCTCTAACTTTTAAAGCTCAACTAATGTATTTGTTGTGTAGTGTGCGCGCGTATGTTCCGCCTAACAATTGAAAAAAAATATGGGGGACTCCATGATTTTGGAAAATGAAGGGAGAACGAAGAATTATTACGATTTTAATTATTGTTTGACTTATCTTACTCTATTTCTACGTTTCAAATTAATATTTTACTTTTTCTTATTTCACTCTCATGTTTTCTTCTTCATATTTCCTCCATTTCAATTTTAACTGATCTCACACTTACTTTCAAATTTTACGTAGTTTTAATTGTTTTTGACTTTTCTTTTTACATACATGGGACATCCAATCTGGAGGCTGCACATATATATTATATATAGCTATATTATATAATATATTATAATATTTTTTATATATATATATATATATATAATTGATACATATATATATATATATATATATAGTATATATATATATATTATATAATATATATCAGGGTGGACGTTCCGCATTTAAATTCCGCAATTGCGGAATTCCAAAATAAATTGAGGAATTGCAATTTGCGATAATATATGAACACAATGATTGTGACGAATTGCAGTTACGGAATGCCTACGTATCATTCCGAAGTTAGAGGACTAACAAAAAAAATTGTAGTTTCATTGGAATGCCAAAATTTATAGTACACTACACAATTTCTTACAACATTGGCCATCTCTTCCACAGTCATAGTAACAAGGAAAAAAAAATCGTGTTTTTTTTCTTTTCTTTTTTTTTTCTTTGTCAAAGGATTATGTTTTAAAGACATATTGTCTTTGTGATGTAAAATTTTAAATCATTGTTTACGAAAACCCACTGGTTACTATTAATCCGACGATCCATCAGTATCGATAATATTTTAGTTCTCGGATTGTCCTAGATAAAGTGTATAATCGATAATTGACCATTAGTTATTCGTAGCACTGACTTTTCTTAATAGCAGACGTAATTTATTTCCAGCTCTGCATTTTATCAAGTTATCTTGCCTGACATTTGCTCTGATATTTATATTTTATCACTGAAGGCCGTAACATCTGAGAATAAATTCCTTCTTCTTCTCATTATAAATTTTGGTAATTGTGGAATCCAGCTCCTGGAAGCTCTTTCATTTTAAAGTTAAATGAGCAGTGGAATTCCGGCTCCCGGGCTCTGGACCCATAAATTATGTAGTAAAAATAAAAATTTGTTCAGCCGATGACTCTGCAGCCTTGATTATTTCAGGCTGTATACCATAATTTTTCCGATATATTTTAATATTTCTATAATATTTATTATAATATTTTAAATATTACTTAATATTTTACATATTTAGAACGTGTCACCACCGAAATTCAGATAATGATATTGTACAGGTCAACATAGCAATGATGAAGTAGAAGATATATAAGGTCAAATATAAACTCAACATCGAAATTCTAAACAAGTATAAATATATATATATATATATAATACTATATATGTATATATATATATATATATTATATATATATACTATAGTATCATATATATAGTAATATATATAGTAATATATACAGATTTAGTTTGTATACTAATTTTTTACAAATTATTTGGAATATTACTATCCTTAAAACGAGAGACACGAGACCTACTAGGGAAGTAATTTAATCCTCCGGTTTATCCGGGAACCGGATACCGGATAGTCAAAATATACTTGGCCGGGCATAGGCCGGATACCGGATAGTTGCCGGATATCCGGCCCATCCCTAGTACTAACAATAGTAGTATTACTAATCGTAGTAGCAGGATAGAATACACTAATATTCCGAAATAACTGTCTTTCCTTGTAGTTTTAGAACGCAGCCTTAGTTTTAGTATCGGAACTTGGTTGTAGTCTTTCTTAAATTTAAGTGTGAATGTTAAAGGGAGATTCTGTATTCTACCGGGTATATTTTCATTCGGAGTGCAGTAAAGTAACTTTCCCTTGTGGGTAACTTTCTTACATTGCCTTGACACTCTCCCTTACAGTGCTTCATAACTGATGAAATTAATGTGAGGAGAGTGTGGAGGGAACACTTCCAAAATCTGCATAACATTGGCGGTAATGAAGAGGTGATAGTGAATGTGTGTGGTTTTGATGGTGCAAGAAAGAATAGGTATTTTGTGGATGAGGTCATTAGTAAGAAGGAGGTAAATGGGCAATGAAGAATGGTAAAACTGCGGGTATAGATGAAATTACTGGCGAAATGAACAAGAACGGAGGCGAGATGGTGATTGATTGTAATTGGAAGTTGTGTAACAAAGCGTTTATGGAGGGTATAGTTCAAAGGGATTGGAGGAGAGCAGTAATATAGCAAGGGGGATAAGGGTAACTGTAGGAATTATAGGGGAATTAGTTTATTGAGTGTTGCAGGGAAAATATATATGCTGGTATTTTGGTCGAAAGGGTACGTCGTGACTGAAGGACTGACTGTAAAGAACAAAGTGCGTTTAGAAGTGGTAGAGGATGTGTGGATCAAATTTTTACATTGAAACAAATGATTGAGAAAATAAGGGAGAAGAAATATAAATTGTATTTAGGTTTTATGGATTTGCAACAGGCATATGATAGAATTAATAGGGAAGCTCTGTGGCAGGTGTTAGTGATATATGATGTTGGTGGTAAGCTTCTGAATGGAATCAAAATATGTATGAAAAAAGTATATGGAAGCGTGTGTAAGAAAAAATGGAGCTGAAAGTGGATTGGTTTAATATTAGTAGCGGAGTGAGGCAGGGAATGTGTTATGTCTCCTTGGTTATTCAATTTGTATATGGGTAGAGTTATGAAAGAATCATAGGTGGGGTGGCAGGGAATGGTGTTAGAATGATGGGGAATGGAAGAGAGTAGGTAGTGCCCTACCTATTATATGCTGATAATTTGGTTTTGTGTAGCGAATCTGAAGAGAGTCTGAGAGGATTGGTAGAGAGATTTGGCAGGGTGTGTAAAAGATGTGTGAAAGTAAACGTATATGAGTAAGGTTATGGTTGTGAGTGAGGACAGTCATCGGTGTGAAGTTATGCTAGATGTTGAGCAGCTGGAACAAGTGTCTGAGTTTAAATATTTAGGATATATGTTGGATGAAAAGGGAACGGATGAGCAGAGGTGTAAGGAAAGTTGTGAATGGGCAGGAAGGTGGCCGGGTGCAATTAAATCTTTGGTGGATGTAAAGGGATTAAATCTTGAGTGCGCTAGAGTCTTACATGAGGGTATGTTTTTAATAATAATGATAATGTTGAAAATTTAATATACACAAACCAAGAAATTACCTAAGATACTGTAATTGTTATAGTCAAAAGCTAAAAGTAACGGAGTAACGGCACTTCGCTACTTTTCCTTTCAAAGAAACGGAATAACGATAACGGAATTACTTTTTCCGAGTAACGGTAACGGAATTGAGCTTTTTTGAGTAACGATGGCCCACCTCTGTGTATATATTATTATAATATTATATATATAATAATATATATATATTAATTATATATATATATATATATATATAGAGAGTATATAGTATCAATATATATATATATATATATATATAATATATACTATATATATATATACTATATATATATACAATACATATACAATTACCAGCACTCATGGGCAGGGCCCATTTCAAAAAGGGGGGAGAAAGCATATAGACCTAAAGCGAATCTCTCAGGTGAGAATAAACTCAGCCTTAGGCTAAAAGTCATTAACTTTATTTGGAAAGAAATTTTTAAGCAATTGAATGTACAAATTCCCTCCCACCATCATCGTTCATTAAGAAAAAAAAAACTTCAGCACCATCTATTTGACCTCTTATATGAAGTGTCTTCCATTTTTTTTTCACTTTTGGATTGGGTGACCCAGTGGTCTTAAAGCTCTTTTATTTAGTACTTGTTTAGATTATCTTTCCTCCTCCTCCTCCAACAATAGTGATTAGCTACCTTAATATTTTCATATTTTTTATAATATAGTTAATTTTCAAATATTTCTTAATGTGTTATACACGTCCCCATAATTCCTTGCATCTTAATATTTGTCCAATTTACTCTATCACTCTCGTCAGTAAGTGCAAATTTAAGATCTTCATCTTGAGCCCCTCCACGAATTCCCAAAAATTGGGGGATAAGGTATGCAAACCACGTATAATAGTTAAGTAGAAGAATGTGACCTAAGTTGATCAAGAAAGTTTCACTCATGCCCTTGGGTGCAGGCTCATTGGAGCCAAATTCTACCTTAAGATCTTCGTCCACCGCGACAGATTCCCATTGTGGTATCTCGTCAGTGCCAGGGTTCATCCCCTGGGACAGTCCCACATTTAAGATCTATATAAGATATTTGGCTTGACAAATGCATTATATAATTATTTGATTTTACACAAAAGAACTTTCTACTGCTTATTCGTTGTGTAAGCAGGACTAAATATCACATTCTTTCTTTGATTTCATTTATCATTTAAATTTTGATCTTGGGTCTAATCACCTATAGTTAAAATTACTGACACCATCAATAATAATTTATTGAAAAATCTCTCATGGTTATTAACAAAAGTTTACTCCTCCATCAATTATTTGGTGAGATTTTTTACTTTTTTCAATATCTCTCTAATTACAACTAAAGGCATATGCTGAAGATTTTTATCATAACAATTTGTCACTATTATTATAATTGCTAAATTATAATAATGAAAATCCCAAGAATATCCTGTTAAGTCTACACCGCAATTATCAACCATGGCTTTTCTTAATTAACATCAACATATTTAATGTAAGTAAACTTGTTACAAAATTAATGAATTGAAACTTTTAATTTTAATTTTTAAAATTAACTTAAAAAAAAAAACAACCTAGTTTAACAACCTCAAAAGATATCCAACTCTTTAAACAGCATGAATTTCAAAATCTATGCAAAAAACATGAAAAATATAATGTCTAAGCAACACAAGGTAAAAATATCACCTGCCAGATTTTGCTGCTACATCCGCCATTTATAGAATTATTAAAAGTTTTATGGTTATGCACATATTGTCCTGAAAATATACTTGCCCTGCAAGAAAAAAGTAAGATTTTTATGGCAAAAGTTTGATTATCATTATAAATGAATTTTATCATTATTCTACTTTCATATTCTAAAATAAAATTTGACCAACAAAATTACAAACAATTAAAGAAGGAAGAACTATCACAACACAATTTAATTAAAAAATAAAGCTTTGAGTATACTTACAGTAGATTTCCTTATTTATGAACATAATTTAAATTTTTAGAAAATTTATTTTATTAGAAATATTAATAATCAAGAATTAAAAAAAGTTACTTTTCATAACGATTCACTTTAAAATCCCCTTCTTAGATGGTAACTTTACGGGAGGGGATGAGAGAGGGGAATTACTTACTAGTAATCGGAAATCTTTAAGGTCCGGTCAATTAATATCATCCGACAAGTGGCTCTAAGCCACCATAAAAGTTAGCTAACGCAGTCGATGGTTTTATCTTCTTGTCCTCCTCAGTGAGAAGATAATAACTACAGTACTAAATAAAATATAATATAATCTCGTAAATTTACCTTTTCCTTACCAAACCTTTAAGTTCTACTAAATAGGGTAGTTGGGAAGTGTATGAATATAATTCTTATATATCTGATCTAATTATTTATAGTATGTCAATTAATTGTACTACTACATTTATTAATAATATATAGTAATATATATATATATATATTAATAATTTAATATATATTATATTATATTTATAATATCTATATATATATAATATATAATATATTATATATATATATATATACTTATATATTAATATTAATTATATATATATAATAATATATATATATATATATTACTATTAATCATATTCAAATAAATATTAATATATTAATCTATTATATATATTATATATATATATATTAATATATATATTGTATAATATATATAAATATATAAGTATATAATATTATATATAATATATATAATATATTAATATATATAAAATATTATATAATATATTAATATTAAAATAATATATATATAGTATATATAATATATTAATATTATTATTATATATATATTTAATTAATTATAAATATGGTATATTAAATTAAATTATTATATATATATATATATAAAATTTATATACTAATATACTTATATATTATATATATATATAAATTATATATTAATATTATATATATAATATGCAAAAAAAAATTTATTTATGTACAACAATTTAATTACATTCCAACCAAGCTGATAATTATTTTGTATTTTTCTATTATATGAGAATGAGGCATGGGACATGAATGATAAATTAATCCATTATTTTGAGTAAATAGAACTATAATAAGTTTGATCGTATTCTCTAGTCAGCGGGGGAACATGAGAGAGACCTAATTGACTCTCCCTCTTTAGAAAATTTGGCTCTAGAACACTCAAAATAGTAAAAAGTAAATATTCTTATTAAAGTCCGTTAATGATTATTATAATGTTGCAAGGTGGTTAGATATAATTTAATGTTTAGATATATAAGTTTAAGGCCGTCCCCTTACGGTCGTGTCGTACCGTGCTTAGGCTGTCTTGTGTGGAAATTATGCTTAAGAGGATATATGTATGTATAAAACGGTCATGAGGTTATGGTAGCATCAAGCTATACACACTTACACACGAGCACACGCGACTATTATATACAACACAACACAAAAAATAAATGAAATAAAAAGCTAAAACATCTCAGCAAACAGCGATCATCCACACACATATTAAAAATTATAAGTTAAAAAGTATGGAAACGATGAAAATATAAATTTATTATTAACTTTTTTATTCCTCAATTATACCTTTAGTATAGATAGGAAATTACTTATATTACAAATCTATATGGATATCCAGATAGAAAGTGCTTTTCTGCTAAGGCTAAATTTAATAAAGATCAAACTTATATAGATAAATTATTGAAATAGAAATTTTTATTATTATACATAATAATATATTATATATAGTAAATATATATAGTAGAGTGTAATATTGATAAAGCACCTAACATTATATAGCAAATATAGGAGAGCAGTAATAGTATATTTATAAACTAATATAAATATGATAACCTATCTCACATTTATAATAGGCTACTTAATATAGCCTTTACTTAATCAATGACTATGCCGTTTAAAACTATTATATTAAAATTTTGATAAGAAAGTACTAGTATTATTGGTATTAGATTTATTATATAATTCGATAATATTGATGTTATGGATATATAAACTAATAGTTTTCATACATATTTTATATTTAGATTAGAGATATAATAGTACATAATAGTATAACATGGAAATGACTAATTCTCATCTCTCTCTCTTCTATCTCAACGTTTTATCTCTTCTCCGTGATTTTTAAGGTTATACATCTCTACATATCAATCTAATCTTCTCTCTAAACTAATCTATCTAATTCTCAAAGGAAAATACAAAATCATGTTCAAGCAATCATTCAATCAAATCTCAAATCAATCAAGCATCAATCAACTCTCTTGTCTTTCTTATGAAACACTTGTGCTGAAAATTTTTTTTATCAGCTTAAGAAAACATACGGAAGTGAGTATTGTTTTCTCGATTGTAGTTATCTTAGTACAAAAGTGGATGATTATTGAAAATTGTCAGATATATAAAATAATATAAGTTTAACATGATTTTGGTAGCTACTCATTCATGGAAGTATGTAACATTTTTTTGTTCTTGTTCGTGATGATATTGAAATTTAAAAAATGTCACACAATTTAGCGATTTTGATGAGATAATTAACTAGAGTAATTATTAGAGATTATTAGACAAAAAATATTAACTAAGAAAACTGATAAAACTGTATTCCTGTTATTCAAAGAGTGGGGTTCTCGGACTCGAAGAATCGTATATTCATATCCTGCTAACATATTCTGTAAACTGCGAAGCAGACAAGCTTCATGATAAATAATCTACAAGTAGATAACGGTGATGTATTTTTATATCCTTCACAAGCGTCTAATAGTCTGTCCGCTATTCATACGGAATTACATTCAGATAAGGGAATTCTTGTATCATACTTCTCTTAATACGACCCATGCATTGTTCTGACTAAGGGACTCTAGTAATTGTAGCCCTCACGAATTATGAGTACCATAGCGAAAAAGTAGCCGATAATATTAATAAATATCATAGTTCATTAGAAATGACAAAAGAATTCAAAATATATATATTTGCTGCTTACCGTAGGATATCTAGACCCGAATCAGGAAATGGAAGCCGATACATAAATTTACCGAAAAGTTCCTTGATGTTAATTAAGTGGTTTTAGACTTATCTTACTGATAAAAACTGAGGGTGTTTTAATTGCTAACCATAAAAAATTGTGTATTGTTATTATATGGAAACAAATAAGAAAAAAAGGTAAAGTGAAACACCAAGGTAATTTAGGGTGTTTTTATTGTAACTTGAGACGTCTGTATTCCAAACTAAAGAAAGCTCACTCGAGAATTTCATTACTTCAAAAGAAATAGAAGATTTTATGTGTATATTGTAGAAAAAGCAGATTTTACCAAGGAAAAATAATCTTAATAAGAATCACGAACAAACAGATTTTGAGAACAGTTTGAAAGTATAAAGTGGAAGGTAAACCAAAGAACAGTAGAAAAGCTGCTAATTCCAATTGTTGAAACAATTTGATTGATATGCAAAGCAAAAAATATATCATAAATCATGGACATCATGATCAGGTGAAGTCGAACATCTTTTGTGACTAAACTTGATGGGAAATACGATAAAGTGTCAAATTTATTCGGAAAAGTCCTTTAATTTAAAAATATATCTATATCAGTTAACTACTATAACAGATGCTCTGGATGTACAATGTTCTTTAATATACATGAAATATCTTAAAATACTATTGCTTAAAGAATAAATGCCTAATTGTATAATAATATATCATGTTCCAACAGTCCAATAAATGCTCTGAATTCAAGTATATTTTAAAATCATTCATTTGAATATATTGATTTCATCAATTAAAAATTGTGCAATTAATAACATAATATAATAATATAATAAATTATAATATATTCTTACTAGCATATAGTACCGATGATATAACGACCTATGATGATTTCTCATAAGTAAAAGGAACAATTCTCAGTTGTGTTCACAGTGCGTTTTAAAGTTTTAGTAAACTATTGATTAACGTTATTTACTTTAACCATCAAAGATTTTTGTAATGCAGGTCAAAGATCTTCATGAATATATAATGTTTGACGGAAAATAATCTTGCAAATAAAAATATTAATGAAGAAAAAGTAATTCATAAATTATACTATACAATTATATATATATAATATAATATATAATTAAATATATAAAGAGTAATATTAATAAATAGTGGGGTGCATATATATACGATATATATAATATATTATATATTATATTATATATAATATATATATATAATATATATATATATATATATATAATATATATATATATACATATATATATATATCATATATATTATATATATATATTATATATATATATACTATAATATATACTACTATATATATATATTATATATATATATAATACTTATTATTTAAATATATAATATATTATTAATAATAATATATATTATATATAATATATAATATATTTATATATATACTATATACTATATATATATACTATTGTGGGACTGGCAAAATAATATAAAAATGATTTTGGCCCCGAAGCCCGGAGAGATTGTCCCGGTGATGGAGCGATTCCCCAATGGGAATGGAATAGGAATGGGAAATCGATTCCGAGAAGCTTTTTTCCCCATAACGACAAAATTCCCCATTCCATTTTAATTCCTTTTGTTACAAAAAAATAATGGCATGTTAGTATTTGTGTATTTTTTTTATTTTTTAAATTAATGTTGAAAAATAATACCAATGTTAAGTACTCCTGTTCCAATCTTCCAATTTGCATTTTTGTATCTTTTTTCTATTTTCTATTTTATTAACTTTATCTATTTTCTCTTTCTATTCAATTTTCTTTTATCTATTATATTGGCTTCTCTTTTCTACCCTGCGATCATATCTCTGTCTGTGCTGCTGTCTGTTGATGGTTGTCGGTCCGAGGTCTCTCTCTGTCTAAGTCTCTGTCGCTGTCTGTCTGTCTGTCTGGTCTTCTGTCCGTCTGTCTTGTCTGTCTGTCCCTGTTGAATTGTGTGTTGTGTGGTGTGTGGTGTCCTTCTCTCTCTCTCTCTCTCTCTCTCTCTCTCTCTCTCTCTCTCTCTCTCTCTCTCTCTCTCTCTCTCTCTCTCTCTCTCTCTCTCTCTCTCCTCTCTCTCTCTCTCTCTCATCTATCTCTCTCGTTATTTTCCTCTAGCCCATGGTTAATTCTGTCTTACTGTGCAGGCTGCAGGTTTTCCTGTCCTTATAATTTGTGGTGTGAGTCGGTGATGTGTTGATTTTTGTGTGTGTGGCTTTGTCGTAGGTTGTTGTTGTGTAAATAGTGTTTTGTGAAGTGTAGCTGTGTGATTTTGTGGAGCGCTGATCCAGTTGACTCTACGCTCTCCTTAAAGTGTTTTCCATCGCTTTCCTCTTCTTTCCCTTTGCATCAAGTTGTCTTTTTGATTCTTGTATGGGGTCACATTTTTTCGTATGTCTCGCTTGTTGGCGAGTTTTTTGTCGTTCCAACTAATTCTATTACGTATGTCCGTTTTGTTCTATTAAAGTCGTCCATCCAGTCACCATTCACAAACATTCATCTGTCTGGGTATATTTGTCCTAATCTATTTATTTATTCGTTTTTATTATTTTTCTGTTATTATTCTAAGTCCTTTGTCTTTATTATTCTTTTGTCTATCTTAGTTTGAACAAGTTCTTGCTATCCATTATTTTGAATTTTCTTGTCGAACTGTCAATTTTTGTCTGTTATTTTCTAATTGTCGTTCTTTATATGTCCCTTAACTGTTTATTGCTGTCTTTGTTCGTCCTTAGCTATATTTATCCCTTTTTTTTTCTGTCTTTGTCATTTGCCAATGTGTTAATGTGTTCTATATCCATGTTGCCGTTCATATTTTCAATTATTTTGTTCATATATTGTATATTTTCTTAAGCATTATTATTTTTGTAGTTTTTTTACTGTGTACCCTCTATTTCTATTAGTGTGAGTCGACGCCGGAATTTTGCGACGCACGCCCGACGCACGACGACACTACCGACTAAAGATTTTTTGTGATACCGCAGGCACCCACTAGTTTCCAATGCACGCGCTCTGCATCACGGGCACCGCACTCTAATTTTAAAAATTGACCGACCGGGCGCACTGGGGATTTTGTGTGGCGTACCACACACCAAAGCTGAGAGCACCAGGACCGCATCGCACCTGGTGCGTCGGACACCTTTCTATCCTTTGAACGTCTTTTGATCCATTATTGTTAATTCGTGTTGTTGTTCTATATATATTTCGTCCTTCGATTTCATTGCTGTTAATAATGCGCACCATTACATATTGTCTTTAAAAAATAGGATAATTACTATAAAATTATAAAATTTCAACTTTCTGTTAAAAATTAAACATTTACAAAAACGTCATGCACCCTAATCGTTTTTTTCCTAATGCAACTGATTTGTGGGTATGGTAGAAAAAAAAAAAAAAAAAAAAAAAAAAACTCGATTTGTATTTTATTTTCGTGTTTGATTTTAAGTTGCTGTCATGCAATATACCTTTTATTTGCATTTAACTTTTATGTTTCATCTATTTTTTATTTCATTTCACTTTATGCTATTTTTTTATTTTAATTTTTATATTTAACTTTTTTTTTAAACCACGTTTTTACTATAAAGTCAAATAACTTTTTTGCTTTCTTGACGAACTAGATGACTTAATAAAATATACAAAAATTCTGAGTTTATAATGTGTAGATATTATAATGATATATTATTAAGATGAATCTTTTTATAGCATATTTTGTATTAGTATTATTTTTTTATCATATTAATTATTATTTTATTATTATTAATATTAATATTATATATTATTCATTTATAAATTTTAATTGCCATGCTTATTAATTATTAGTAAATTATTCTAAACATTCTAAATATCGTTTCATTTTACTGAATCTAAAAACCTCAGAATATTTTTACATATAATTTAAAGTGAACCTTATTAGCGATTGCAGTAATCTATATACACATATTTTTAAAATTATAACAATATATAATATATAACTACTAACTATATTAAATATATAATTATATATAATAATAATTATATAAACAAATTAATAAATTATATAATATAGTAATATATATAATTGTATCTACATGATAACTAAAATATATCTTATATAATATATATATATTAAGCTAAACGTAATATTACTATAATAATAATATTTATATATTAATTATTATTATAATAATATATTACATATTTATATATATATATATATATATATTACTATATATATCTATATATATATTAATATATAATTAATATAAATCATATAACTACAATATAAATATAACACACATAATAGAAGGTTTTAATATGATGCTAGGCGTGTATAGTGGTTGACATATTAATACAAGACACATATTCTTTAAGGATATATATATATATAATATTATATAAGATATTATATAATTTTTATATTTTATATTAATATTAATATATATATATTATATATATATTTATATATATATATATATTAATTAATAAAACATATATATATATATATATATAATAAATACTGATATATATAATAATATATATATATAAATAATAATATAATATATATATATATATATATTAATAATCTATAATATATATATATAGATATTTAATTAAATATGCATATTACATATATATTATATTATATATATATTATATATATATATATACGTGGTGAT
>JABUQX010089849.1:2500-12500 GCA_015478945.1 Trachelipus rathkii
AATAAATAATAATAAACTAATAATAAATAATAATAGCATAATAATAATATATATAATAATAGAATAACTAGTCAACAAATTATATTAAATCAAATAAAAAAAACTATTGTTATTTGAAAGGAAAGAAATTAAAAGGAAGAAAATGAAACAAATCCAAAAGGATCCTTCTTAGGATTTCCCTGAATATAAACAAAAGAAATTATTATTATTATTATTATTATTATTATTATTATTATTATTATTATTATTATATTATTATTATTAATATTATATTATTTATTAAAATTATATTATATTATTATTATTATTATTATTATTATTATTATTATTATTATTATTATTATTATTATTATTATTATTATTATTATTATTATTATTATTATTATTATTATTATTATTATATTATTATTATTATTATTATCTATTAATATTTTATTATTTATTAAGTATTATTAGCTATTAGTACACCAGTTAATTTTAAAAATCTAATGGAGTTTTCAGCGCGACAAATATTTTAGTCAGTTTAAAACCATAATTAACACTTTCATTTAAAAATAACTTTTTAAAATTAATAAATAAATAAATAAATATATATAAATAAATGTTATTATTAAAGTCAAAATTATTCGTACGTATTTAGAAGTGAATAAAATCAGCAAAAAAAAAAAAATATTTTATAAGCCCAAAAGTCTCTTGCGAAGTGCTTTTGCGGCTTTATTTTGGATTAAATTCGAAAGGACAGGATCATATCATAATAGATAACCGTATCTAATAATAATAATAAGAAAATAATAGAATAATTAAAATAATAAAAAATAATAATAAGAAATAATAATGATAAAATATAATATAATAAAATAATAAAAATACATAATAATATTAATAATTTAATAAAAATTATCAAATATAAAATATATATATATATATATATATATATATAAATATATGATATATATATATATATAATATATAATTATATAATACTATATATATATAATATATATATATAATATATATATATTATATTATAAATTATAAAAATGCATATCGAAGGTACGTGATTTTCCAATTCTGATTTGTAAAGGCGATTATATATATTACAATACCGTACATAATCTTTTGTAAATAAACATATTTTAAGATGAAATATATATAATATTATATATAATATTAATATATATATAATTATATATATATATTATATATACTAATATATATATATATATTATACTATATATACTTATATATATATATATATTATTATATATATATATACTATTATATATATATTATATATCTTATATATTATATATATATTATATTTATATAATATATATATATATACTTAATTATAATTATATATATATTAATAATATATATATATAATATATATATATATATAATATAATATATATATATATATATTAATATATATATATTATATATATATAGTATATATATTAAAGAAAAAGTATGTTTAAAAACCACTAAGAAATAAACAGGAGAAGTTAAATATTTTTGTTAAAACAGGAGTTTACGTTTCGAGACTTTAACTCAGTCTCCTCCTCAGAACTAAACAAATTAAAAAAAATAATAATAACTAGGTTAGTTCGAGGAGGGAGACTGAGTTTAAAGTCTCGAAACGTAACACTTCTTAATTTTAGAAAAAAATATTTTAACTTCCCCTGTTATTTCTTAATGGTTTTAAATTACTTTGTTTCTTTACATTAATAGAGTTTGAGTTGAAGTAAAAAACTTTTTTATTTTTAATTTGTTATATATATACATATTCTATATATTATAATATATATAATATATATATATATATATATATATATATAATTATATATAAATAATATATAGTCATATAGTATATATATATATATATAGTATATATATAATATATAATAATATATATATATATTAATATAATTGGTATATATATTATAGTATTCGGTAAAAAGTTAATTAACGCAGAATGGAACAATTATTAAAAATTAAATACAACTCCATATAAGTCCCTTATAATTTATAATTAACATTCAGTTCCCGATTATTTATTAGATTATATATTATTATATTATAATTATAATATTATTATTATTATTATTAAATTATTATTAATTTTATATGATTTTTTCTTTTTCTTAATTATATAATATTAAAAACAGACTAAATCAAATTTTATTATTATTATTATTATTATTATTATTATTATTATTATTATTATTATTATTATTATTATTATTATTATTATTAATATTATTAATATTATTATTATTATTATTATTATTATTATATATTAATTATATCATTAGATTATTAGTGAATTATATATTTATTATTATTATTATTATTATTATAATTATATTATATATGTTATCATTATCATTATAAATTATATTATATTATAAGAAAAATATTAAATCAAATTTTTTTAAATTAATATTATTTATTATTATATATTATTATTATATTATTATATTATTATTATATATATTATTATTATTATTATTAATCATAATTAACGAATTCTAAAAACCACGAAAAGATTCAATTCTTTTTCGTATAATTTATGCCCAACTGTAACAATGGAAACGCACCTTCATTATTAGTATTATTTAGTTCTAGTCAAGTAGTAGTAGTAGTAGTAGTAGATAGTAGTAGTAAGTAGTAGTAATAGTATTATTGAAAAACAAGAAAAAATTCCAACTTAATTCTTCCTTATGGTACATTCAACTGTTTCTTAAATCAAGCAGTAATTTATTAGTACACACACTACTATAACTATATATATATAGTATATACTAATACTATATATATACTATATATATTATATATAATATATATATATTATATATATACTATATTATATATATATATATAATTATTCATTTGATAATTACTCTTATTATATTATTATATTTTCCTGATCTTGAGAAGAGAGAGAGAGAGAGAGAGAGAGAGAGAGAGAGAGAGAGAGAGAGAGAGGAGACGATTGAGAGAGAGAGATGAGAGAGAGAGAGAAGAGAGAGAGAGAGAAGACGAGAAATCAATTTTCTCCTCACCAGACTAAACCTCTAAATAATAGATACAGCGTTCTGAAGTACTTTCGAAACTCTTTACATCTTCCCAATTAGCTAGCATTTATTCGTGGTTAGGCGTTATGTGCGTCTCATGATTCTGGCACTTCACTCAATCAGCTATTATTTAAATGGTTTGAGTCTAGAGAACTTCTCTCCCTACCAATTCTCCTGCTCCTAACTATTCGATATGTTGCTTTACTCTCTCTTTAGAACTGTTACCTACTGAAAACTTAAGTCGCATATTTCACCCCTTGTGGAAAACTCGTTTCATCAGCGTCTACACACACACAGTTCTTATTAGTCTGTGTTGCAGATTTCTAACCCCAGACTTGTATAGCTATACTCATTCTTGTATGTACTTCACTGGTAAAATCATCATCTTTCATTATCCCCTACTTCATTTGACTTATAAACTTTAGAGCGACATCTATCGGGCACATCGACATTTGATTTGGTTCTAATTTTGAATTATTTCTCTACCTTTAAAAAAAGCTGGAACTTTGAAAGACAGGGCGGGGGGGGGGGAGGGGGGGATAAAATTTTATTATTTAATAATATATATATATATATATTATATATATATATATAATATATATACTATTATATATATAAATAATATTTATATATATATATATATATATTAATTACTATTAATAGGTATATATATATATGTAATATAATATATTATATATAATATATATATATATATTTACATATATATATATATAATAATAATATAATATATATATATATATAGTATATATATATTAACTATATATTGTATGTGTAGGACAAGAAAGGCTTAAAGAACTCACAGAAGTTGTTAAATAATTTAAACATTTGTTAATAAGAAGAAGCAATTAATCAAAAATCTATTTTAATACCTTTTCTCAAATTACGACCTTTCTCAAAATATAAAAAAGATTTATTTATTTTTAACTTAATTTTTTATTTATTATTATTATTTATTTTACTTTTCATTTTTTATCTTTGAATAATCTTATTGATTATTCGAAGTTATAATTGTTGCTATTTTTTCGTATTTGTTTAATATTTTTAATTGTTTGAATAAACATTGTGGTGTGTGGTGAATATTGCGAAGTAATATATATTATATATATATATACAATGTATATATTATATATATATATCATATATATATATAAATAGTATATATATATATTATATAATATATATATATATACGTCTCGGTGAATCTTTATCGGTGAACTCCACCGGATACCAAATGCCAAGGTCACGCTGATGTAATTTAATTTATTAAATGATGCGATCTTTAAATTGTGTGTAATTTGTGTGTTTGTTGTTGTTGTTGTTATTGTTGTTGTTGTTGTTGTTGTTGTTGTTGTTGTTGTTGTTGTTTTTAGTGTTGTTGTTGCTGTTCTGGAGCTGTTTTTGTTATTTGTCTGTAATTCAAAAATAGCATCATTCAAATTTATGTAACGATTACAAGGGGCCATTTGTTTTCTTCACCCAAATTAAACCCGGGTTGATTGATTTAAACGAATTTTATTTACTAAAAAAATAAATAAAGATGAAATAATTATTTTATGTAACTTATAAACTAATAATAATTTATTTAATAAGTTAATAAAAGTATAAAGATTAAAATATAAAATATATTTGCTCGTTATTGAGAAATTATGAAATTAAAAATAAATTTGAAAAAAAAAAGGGAGCAAGGAAACTTTTTCAAGTCATTCTAAACAACTTAAACACCCCCTAATTAATATAGGAAGGATAAAAAGAGTCCATTAGAACCAAAAACAGAGGAGGAAGGCAGAGAAGAAATGTAAAATATGCACACAGGGAACAAAGTGCTATAGTAAACGCCAAACATCTAAACATTTTAAAGAACATCATAAAAAGCGCTAAAAAAATACAGAAAGGTTAACAAATGCACAGAGAAACAAAAAGCAGAAAGGAAAAACGAAAATATACAGAAATATATAATATATATATATATAATTATATATATATATATATATAATATAATAAAATAAATATAATAGTATATATAATATATATATATATTTATATATATTATATATATATATATATAATATTATATATTAATATATTTATAATATATATGATATATATACTATATATTATATATATATATATAATATATATATATTTATTATACTTATTATATATATATAGATAATATATTATATATATATATATATTATATATATATTATAATATATATATATATATAGTATATATATAAATATTAAATATATTTGTATATATAATATATTATAATATATAAATAATATATATACCTATATATATATATATATAATAAATTATATATTAATGTATATATAAATATAATATATACTATATATATATATATATATAATATAAATATTATATATAATATTATATACTATAATATATATATATATAATTTATAATAAAAAGATATATAAATATATTATATATATAATATATTACTATAATATATATATATATATATTATATACTATATATTAATATATATATATAAATCATATTATCATATTATTATAAATATATTATATATATTATATAAACTTATATTAATATTATATATATATTAATATATATAATATATATATATATTTTATATATATTTATTTATTTTATTCCGGAACCCACTACTTGTAGAGGGAACTCCTGTTTCTTAAGGCGAGCCAAAAAGCTCGCCTTAACCCACTGAGCCAAACGTGAACTCCACTATTTAAATATTATACATATAACCTATATAATATATATATATATATAATATATTTATATATATAATATAATATTTATATATATAATATATCATATAATCATAGTAATAATATACTATATATATATATATAGTATATATATATATAATATATTATTATATATAATATATATTATATATATATATATTATATATATATAGTATATAATATTATATATGGATATGAACCAAGAAACAGATGGAACCACTGCCACAAAAAACAATTGTAACAATTGTAAAAAGAGATTACAAAAATCAGCAAAAGAATTCTTCGTCCATATCGTCACTGAGTAATTCATTTTTCCTATTCTTAATTTGTATTATTAATTCAGCCTGGGTTACTGAGGCTAAAAAACATTATTTAGGGGAGTTTTTTTTTTTGAAGACCTTCTTATACAATATTAATTTAAATAAAAAGTGTACAATATATGTATAATATATATATATATATTATACGTTACTATAGTAGTATATCTATATATAGTAATATTTTTATTTTAATTTAAAATTATATATATATAATATATACATATTATATATAAGTATAGAATCAATATATATTAGGATTATATAATATATATTTATATATATATATATATATATATATATATATAATAGTATATATAATATTAAATATATATTATTACTAATAAATATATATATATTATATATATATATATATATATAATATACTATATATATATATATATACTTATATATATAGTATATATAGATATATATATATATATATAGAGAGAGAAGAAGGAGAGAGAGAGAGAGATGAGAGAGAGAAAGAGAGAGAGGGATGAGAGAGGTTGCATCTGCAAATGCCTAGTCAAATTATCAAAATTTGTATTCAAATTTTTGAAACTAAAACATTGAGCAGTTTACACACTATTGCCCCATGGCATGACAGCTGAAAATATTTCATTTAATATTCATGTAAATAAAGCAATAAAGCACTTACCACTTTTCACTTACTCCATCTAATTAATTGAGTGGTTTGAGCATCTCAGATATATATATATACGATATATATATACATATACTAATAATATATATTAAATATATATATATATATATAATATAATATATAAATAATATATATATAAATATTACTAATATTATATATATATATATATATCAATTATATATATTATACAGAGAGAGAGAGAAGAGAGACAGGAGAGAGGAAGAGAGAGAGAAGACAGAGAGAGGAAGAGAAAGAGAGAGAGAGAGAGAGAGAGAGAGAGAAGAGAAGATGAGCAAAGCGGTCAAGTGTACAGGTCAAAAAGGTCAACAGCAGAAAAAAGGTGATAATTGTGGAAAGAAGAGACACATAAATTACTTCTATGGAGAAGATGAACGATTCATCGCTTTCAAAGAGCAGTGTCCATTTACAATAACGATTTATCGCTATAACAATGGAAACACTTTGACCCCCACACTTGACCGCTATGCTCGTTCTTTCGTGTACTCTACATGTTTAGTCTGAAATACTTCTTTTATAGAAAGGAAGAGAGAAATACGATAGCTAAATAGATAATAAATGTTTCGGGGCTAAAAAAAAAAAGCAGTTGATGAGAGAGAAGGAGAGAGAGAGAAGGACAGAGAGAGAGAGAGGAGAGAGAGAGAGAGAAGAGATGGAGAAGAGAGAGAGATGAGAGAGAGAGAGAGAGAGAGAGAGAGATCCATCAATTCATTTGATCCTGTTTTGCTCATCCAACCTGAATTGATTAAATTTTTACGGAACTTTTTTTTTCTCTTTTAATATTTTTTTTTTTTTTGTCGAAGAAATAAATTAAAAAATAGTACGAAAAATAAAATTGAACGTCGGATCAGCATCGTCGACTCATATCCTCTCCTCACAAACCAGAATGCTAAGGAAATAATTAATTATTGAATAACACGAAATAAATTAATTTAGCGTGTAAGGAATTATAAAGAAGATATATTCATTTAATTTAAATTTTTAAATTTATACATACTTATCCTTGATGATATTTTGTTTCTAGAATATTTGATAAAATAAATTAATCTCTGTAAAGATCTTTTACCTCAAGGGTTTATTTAATCTCTCTCTCTCTCTCTCTCTCTCTACTCTCTCATGCTCTCTCTGCTCTTCTTCTTCTCTTGCTCTCGGTCGCTCCTCACTCTGCTCTCTCTCTCGGTCTCTCTCTCTCTTCTTCTCTCTCTACATATATATATTATATATATATATATATTATATATAATATATATATATATATGTATTGGTATAATTGGTATTTTATATTGAGTTTATACTATATATATATATATATTTATATATATATAATTATATTATGATTATATATAATATATATATATATTATTATAAATATTATATATAGTATGTGTATATATATATATATATATATATATATATATTAAATATATATTGTATATATTTACATTATATATATATATAATAGTATATGCTTTATATTATATATATATATTAGTATATATATATATATAGTAGTTGGTACTAAATAAAAATAATCATATATATCAATATAATTATATATTTTATATATTCATAATGAAAAGAGAGAGTATTGAGAAAGAGAGGAGAGAGAGAGAGAGAGTTCAAGCTATTAACATTTGCTTAGTTCCTGTTTTCTAATCCCTGGTTCATCACATCATTGTATCGACTACCCCCTGGTAATTCCGAAGTCCACGGGATAAGGGATTGATTGCGAACGCAATGTGTTCAACTGACTAACTGGTAATTAACGACTATAACTCTTTCAGAATATAAAACTTCATACAGAGTCTCAGTCTTACTGAAAGTTTGTTTGATTACAGGTATATTATAGTCATTAGAAAAATTGGCTTTTGAATCCCGTTGAAAAGCAAGTGTCTGCTTAAAAGCTGCACAAGCATCTCGTTCTCTCTATAATATTAGAAAAATAAAAAAAAAAAAAACAAGGTCATACTGAGAAGCAATTACTTGTTGAAGAATGCACAAAAAATTGAAAAAAAAAATCATTTTAACCAAGGGCTTTTAGAACCCAGTTTTTAATTAATTTTAATTCAATCTACAGTATTACAGGAAGAATGTGATGTAGTTATGGACAAAATATATTTCAGTGAGTCTACCTTTTTAAAATTTTCACAAATATATGAAATATTGTAAAAGAAACCTGCAACTGCAAATTCTGCGCCAAAAAACCATCCCCCTTCTCACAATTTCGAGACTGGGCTTCACCCTTTGAGAGGACAAGACCTGCATCTCTCTGAAAGGTTTATATATTTTTAATGAAGACTATTCACTTGAGGAGATCCTTAATGAAGAATTGAAATAGCTTTGCTGCCGAATGAAATATAATTGGAAGAACATAGTTTCGCAAAAGATTAGTAAATATGATTATGAGTAGTAAAAGGGAGGATAAAGTTAGAAAAAATTTATTTATTAAGTATTCTCGGTTTAGTGAGGGTTATGTGGAGTATTAGTTAGTTAAGGAGTAGTAGTAGTAGATAAGTATAGTCTGAAAGTAGTAGTCGAAGTAGTTAGTAGTAGCTAGTAGTAGTAGTAGTAATAGTAGTAAGAGTAGTCCAAAGTACGTAGTATAGTGAGTAGTACGTGAAGTTACGTAGTTATCAGTAGTAGTCAGCCTCAGTAAGTAAATTAGTATTAGACATTGTCAGTATTCGCTGTACCTAGTGGTAAGACAAGATTTAATGACCACCCCACAAATAACAGCATAAGTAAACTCGCTAAAAGAACATTACCTGGAAAGAAATCGTGTCTTGTCTAGACGAACATATACGATCTACATTGTAGTGTTAATTGACTTGCCTAGCGAAGTGTTCGGATCAACCCTAAGTAGAGAGACTCCCCAGAAAAGGTGCACCCCTTCTTGATAACGGGTTCCCCCAAAAATACCCTGCAGTCTAAAAGAATTAATAATAATTGAGAACCATCCATTTTTAACATTGTCTTGAATAGATCATCGCAGTTAAATATAATACAAGTATTCACTGATGTGTTTCCCACAATGACACGCAGCAAAAAAAAACAGGGCCGCTGCAAAGCAAAATTATTTTATTATATTCATTATTATTATTATTAATATTATTATTATTATTTATTATTATTATTATTATT
>JABUQX010089850.1:5000-55000 GCA_015478945.1 Trachelipus rathkii
AGAGAAAAGAGTTTATAAAAAGAGAGGTTTTTTTTTTTGAGAGAGAGAGAGAGAGAGATGAGAGAGAGAGAGAGAGAGAGAGAGAGAGAGAGAGAGAGAGAGAAGAGAGAGAGAGAGAGAGAGAGAGAGAGAGAGAGAGAGAGAGAGAGAGAGAGAGAGAGAGAGAGAGAGAGAGAGAGAGAACGAAAAATATAAATGAGAGCAAATGAGCGCAGAAAAGAAAAGGAACTCGTGATAAAGGGAGATTTTGATAGAGGGTTTTTAAGGGGCACGAAGGCGGCAAAGCGACTTTAATATAATCAATACTCGGGGGTGGGAAGAGCGAAAGAAAGAGGTTGGACACGGTCGAAAATGTGATAGTTGTTGTAACTGTAATTGGAAAGAGGGATCGCCGGCTATTTAGTGTTCGGGGAGTGATTGCAGAAGAAACTGGTTGTTGGGATAAAAATTACTTCATTAGAATGTTTAAACGATATCAGTTGGCAAAACTAGTGCCAAAGAGAACTTGTAGTGTAATCAGGAAAGGCGAAGATTAAGTCAAGAAATTTGTCAGGGATTTACTTGGAATAAGACTCGAATGGAATCAGCATATGATTGATTGGATAAAGTTGTAATGGCGTATGAATGCAGTGGGTTTTTGGAGGTGCAGGATCGCTTAAACACAACGGCAAAGGGAGAATTGCGCGAGCCGAAAAAATTGGTCTGCCATCATTCCGATAGAATAGCACGAGTATCAGCAGTCCAACGGTAAAAACACTTGATTTTTGCTTTTTTTGTGACATGGATGCGTGATTTGTGCACAAGGGCACTTGTACTGTTCATGGACCGGGGACAGTGTAACTTAATTGCTTGTCTGATCCCAAGATGTTTTGGAACGACTTGCAGAATGAAGATTCCGCAATCAGTGAATGGACAATATGACTATGTGTGTGCTTGCACCACGATTAAATGCGTCATCTCACCTGTCGCATCTCAATGTATGATATGATTTTCTGGGGCGTAAAGGAAATTGATTAGAGTACTTCACATTCTGCCTATCAGCTTCAGATTTATCTCCGGCGATATTCTTGACTCTTCGTTTAAAGTTGAAAATGAAATTGAAGGGTAACATTGTTGGGACGATGGTAAAATCATAAAAAGTAATCGTGTACACGTGAAGTAAACACAAACTTCAGCCGAATAAATGACCTGCTGGTACTCGATATTGAACAGGTGGGAAGAGACGTTGGAACGCATTGTCTGGTTGTAAGCCTCCTCCAGAGGTCATTCTTCGAAGGAGAATGAGCTGTGGGAAATTGTTCAGTGTGCCGGATATATCATAATTAAATTACGCATCACTAGACTTACCTTTGGAATAGATATTATGATTAATATATTATATTATATATATATGATATATATAGTAGTATATTACTATATATTATATAGTATATAATATGACGTATATATATATATATATATATATATATAGTATAGTATATATTTATATATATTAGTATAAGTATGCATATGAGTATATAGTAATCATTAATAGTCATTGATCGTATTGCTGTAATAAGGCCTTCAGGTTTCCAGGTGTAATTATTTTGTTGTGGGAGTCTGGAAGAGTTATTTTCGCATTTGCATTATTTTATAATATCAGTTCGTATTGGTGAAGATAAAAACCAGAGAAATAGAATAATTACAAACATTTATTTCGGATATTAATAGTAAGATAATAAATTTAAAAGTACAGTGTTTGTGAATTAGTGTAGTCCAAAATTTATCCTGATATAGCGATTAAGTTTATGATTATATGGTGTGTGAAGGTCTTAGCAAGGACCGGTTTATATGAGTATAGCTGAGGGTATAGTACTATATATGTGGATTATTAGATATAATATATTATATATTAATATAAATATATATAAGTTATAGTATATTTTGTAGTATAGTATATGATATACTGTAATACCTGGTGGTGTATTATAGATGGATAGTAGTATTAAGCAGGAGAGAGAAAGAAAAGAAAGAAAAAGAAAGAAAGAAAAAGAGGATTCGAAAATTAATTACTGCGGTCCACCCTAATTAATGGGTTCAAAAATACAATTAGATGGAGATAATTGCCCGAAGGCAAAGAGAATTCGTTGGGCTCAGCATGCATGTCATCCAGAATTAGCAGTCTCACCGAGAGGTTTGGGATCCCGGAAAGTCAGCACGCGCACGGGCACCGCACGTAGCGCCGGCCGCCGGCACAAGATCTGGAAATATGTGCCACACCGCACCCCAATGGGTGAGTAGCCCAACCCTAGTTGGAGGTTACAAACAGAAAAATAAGATGGATGCACTTGGAGAGGAAGTTAATTCTTTTATTATATTTTGTTATCATAATCTGTAAGTAAAATATTATTTCTTAATTGAAAATATTTTTGTTCTAATCTTTTTTTTTTTAATGGTAAAGTTACAACCCACGAGAACACTTGCCGACTAGGTTCTAGAGGGGATACTGCTCTAGGTATGTAGTGCTGTAGATTCGTAGGGATCAGGAAAGGGATCGACACCTTTGTGCCCTTGGCTTGTGACTCTGTCGCTCTGCTTATCAGAATAAGTGTAAGTAACTTCAAAAGAACAACAAATAATTTCGTCGTCTTTGCTAAAGGAAGGAGGGAAAATGCAGAAAATTTCCCCCAGGGTTGACAGAGGGCCAAATAAAGTGTTGGCCCTATATGCCATTACAGAGTCAGTTGGTGACAGATTTTTCTCGTAGAGGACAGAAAATGAAAGGGCTGGGGCGCTATGTTTTATTACAGAGCCAGTAGGTCCAAGATTTTTATCGCAGAGGTCCAAAATAAATGACTGGCCCTATAATGGGCCTTTATCAGAGCCAGTTGTAGGCTGAAGCGATAAGTTAGTTGATGCGTATAGGAGGAAGCAGATATTATTTTCAAAACAGTTTTCCTTATTCTTGCTAGCTTTCTAGGGTAGCTCTAATGCAGTGGTTCTTAACCCCTATTTTGTGTAGTGCCTACTTTCAACTAGTTGTATTGCCCAAAGTCCCCCTTCAAAATGTGACTAAATTTTATTAAACATAGATGATAAAATAATTTTACTAAAAAATGAAGAGTGTAAGTTTTAAAAATACATAGATAAATTAAGTAATACTCAAATTGGGTTTCAGCCTCTAATATGTGACTTAATGACTTCGCCTTATGCTGTGATAGCATCTTTGAAGATTTATCTATATCGCGTTCAGTTGGGTAGCCAAAGGCGAAGTTCAAGTGATGCCTCTTTGACCTATTTACCATTTTATTTCGCTGCTTAGTAAGAATTTGCAACACTGAATTGAATCCTTTCTCCACTAAGTATGAAGAAGAAAAAAAAGCATGTAAAAGTAATTTCATTTCCTGCCAAAGTTAAAGATATTTGTTTTTGCATTTTGGGCCAAAATAGAACCATATATATAATAGAATTGCTATTGAAGATCATAATTTCATTTAATTATGTTAGCTCACCGCTCCTCTCTCAGCTCTCCCAAGGGTCGCTATCTAACAGGTTGAGAACCTATGCTCTAATACTCTATGTTCTAATGCTCTGTGCTCTAATGTTATCACAACTGCTGCTGTTTCAGAATTTGAGTGAAATGTTAGTCAAAGCGAGTTGTACTCGTATTTTCAACTTTCCAGGTTTATTTCCTAAAAATCAACATTCTTGAACTCCCATCCATCCCCAAATAATAAGTAAAAAAAAAGCCCTAGATATGTGAACTTTTTAAATAAAATAATAAAAAAGTGCTTTGTGGGCTAATATCATTACAGTCATTCGCAAGATCAGTTTCTCTTTTTGGTAAATTTAGATTTTATAGAATTGAATGTCCTTGTTTTTTTTTTTAAATTAATTTTTAATTATAATAATATATTTTTAATAATTTTAATTACCTTTCTTTTTTCAAACATTTTTCTTAATCTTTCCTTCCTTTTAAAGTGAGATTAAAGAATTTTTAAAAATTATTTTCTTTTAATAGTTATTTATTTTATTTATTTTTTGAATTTCGGATTTTTTGTACTGGATTCGATTTTTTTTTATTCCTTTTCCTTTCTTTAAAACATCCTCAAATTTATATTTCTCTTAATAAATGAAAATTAAGGGTTGGCTATCTATCACACCGGTTTCGGAGCCATTCGTGCGGCTCTCACTTTCGTTCGTTGGGGTGCAGTGTGGTAAGTGGGGTATTTATTTTAGAGTCATAGGTACAGTGTGGTACATAGTTCAGAATACAGTTTCAACTTCCCCGTGAGTTGCGGTGTTGTGCGTTGCGAAAAATGCCACGCTTAAATATATGATATAGTATGTTAAGGTAAGGTATATGATATAATAGTATGATATACTATTATAATTAGGTATATATTATATAGGTAATATGATATATATGAATATAGATATATATAATAAGTGTGCTATAGTATAGATGTATTATTAGTATATATATGTATAACTAGTATTTAATATATGTATATATAGATATATTATATATATCTATGATATTATATACTATATATATATGTATTATATATATTATGTACTATATATATAAATATAATGTAATATATAGTATTATAATATCATATGAGTAATATATATTTATGTAGTATAGTCATATACTAGTAATGTCAGAGGCGTAGCGGATATGCCGGCATCATTACTGGAACATTCCGATTAGCCTTCATTTAAGTTGTAGCTTCTTATTACAATGTAATAAGCGAATGTTATGAGAAACGTGTGTGTGTGCAATACATTTTTTAAGATTATATAATATAGTTTATATATAGTATATATAAATACGTAGTATATATATATTATATCGTTTATTTATATATGATATTATATAGTAATATATATAATTAGGTATATATATGTATTATAATATGATATATATAGTATAGTTATATTATTATATATTATATAAGTATATATATATATATAGTTAAGAGTAAGGGACTGTTCAGATGACAGAAAACTACAACCATGGCTCGGATGATGATAATAGATTTCACAACGTGTAATAGTATGACGCATGTTTTAATAGCAACTTTTCTAAATGCAAAGTCAAAATTCTTGAATCACCTGTTTCACAGAGGGGTTTGGAATTAGTTTAGGAGATGCAGTATGCAGCATGAAATACTGCTAAAGGCAAGAATTGTCACCCGAGCGCTATAAAAAGCAAAAGATCCAAAGGAACAGACACTGCAGATAAATTACTGATCTGTTAGCGATGATCATTGTCTGAGAATCCATGAACGGTCTTATTGGCTTCTAGCAAGCGATGAAGAGTCTTCGTCAGAGTTGTCAAATTACAGCTATCATTGATGCGAAGAGTACAAAGAGCAATATAGGCTTGGAATCATCGATAAAGGATCCGTCTGTTTTTCTGGCGTGATAATTGTAAAGTTTTTCCACATCTTGCAGAAATTGCTAGGGAATTCAAACAAGTGTAGCTGGTGTAGTCATCTTCATGGTGCAGGATCTCATTTTTCGATGCGGACGAAAAGAGGGAAGCCAAACTCTCTTTGCACAAAGGGCTCAGATACTTTTTGTGTTTTGGAAGCAAAATTTCAGAATTGAATTTAATTTCAAGCATTAAATATATGATACCAGTTTTTAAGAATGGTGGATGCCCTGGGGGAAAAGAGGATTAAGTGGGTGCAAAAGAGGAAGTGGGTGTCGAACGCGCTGGCACTCCGTAGCACTACACCAACCACACCGACACACTGACAGCACAGCCTACACACACACACACAACGTGCACTCCAGAGACTTATTTGTAGCCACATGCACGACACACACACAAACACACACATCACACACACCCAAGTTCCTAAACGCAGCACGAAAGCCCACACACACACACACACACACACACGACACACACACACACACACGACGGACCAGTCACACAAGTCACGACAGGCACACACAGCAGCAACACACAGCAGACTACGACACACCAGCACGGTGCACACAGGCACACACACGACAAAGACAAAAGCGCTCGCACACAACACACACACACACACAACACAGGATATCCACACACACATCACACACACACACACACATCACATCACACAATCACACCCACACACACGCACACACTACACACACACTGCAGCATCACCACACACACTCACGCCACAGGACGCGACAACACACAGCACACACACAGCACACACACAAAGCACACACACAACTACCACAGCAAGCACACACACAGGAGCTTCCATTGATCACACACCACGGTTGCTCACACACGCAGAAGCAACGATATATTATATATTACTATATATATCATATAGTATATATATAATATATAATAGGTATATAAATATAATTCCATATATTATATGATGAAGTTCCTTGGTGGCTTAAATACTTAACAAACGTTAAATATCCGCTATCCGCATCCGCAATCCGCAGATAGTGATTTTGAATAGTCCGTGATCCGGCTGATAGTGAGAAATCACCACCGCTAAACCCTTAATATGTAGTAATATACGTAGGTAGGGTTATATATAAGTAGTACTATCATGATATGATCTATATATATAGTATTCTAGTAATATAGTTATATTATCAATGTAGTGGATTACAGTGGTAAGATTACATACTACAGTAGGGCGTGTCGTGCGCACTATGATAGTGGGCGTAATATTAGTATAGATAGTAGTATATTATGACTGTTGGTGTATTAAACTTTTGAGTTCTAAAAAATGTAAGTATTTGTAAAATGTTTTTGTAAATACACTTTGTTAACGTGACTACATCTGTATATCTTGGGAAATACGGAATGTTTAATTAAAAGTAGTCTGTTGGGAGTCAGGTGGTTCTCCCAACATTTGGGGTTACGCGTACCCTGGGATGGTAGCTGCGGGAGATACGCGATTGACAGGTTACTTAATGAAGTAATTAAAATTGGTTAATGGTCGTGGATAAACAGCCAAATGGTGAATTATTATGAGCGATGTTTCGATGACTTATATATCAAGTGGTCCAAGAGTGGATTGATTATCGGTGTAACTTTTAAAGACATAGAGTTAGTTGTGTTTTACATGTAAAATTTTTTCACTTGCTGTTTTTATTGTGGTTTTGATGTTAGACTTGCAATTATAAGTTAAAAGATTGAAATAATTTTAGAATGTAAAAAAGCAGTGAAGTCAAAAAAGTATATACATAAAGATAAAGGTAGCTATAATAAAAAATATAGTAATGGATTTTGATTATTTAGAATATCCTTAAGAACTAGCTACTTGAGAAAAAAAAGAAATTTGTTTGTGGCTTTGAAAGTGAATAGGTTGTGTGTGGCTGGTATTGAAAAAAGGATAGCTAAAGCGAATAAGCGCGGTAATCGGAGGGTACATGAGAAGAAAAGTTGGGAAGGCTGTTTTAGATGATAGAATTTATTAAATTATGATTATTATTATTTATATTATTTTTTATATTATTATTATTATTGAGTTAAATTATTATTAGTTATATATATATGTATGGTATTTATTAGTTATTGATTATTATTTTATTATTATTAGTATTATATATTAGTAGGCTTTAAATTTAAGAAGATATACTGCAGAATCTAAAGTTATAAGCAATAAACTTCCCCATATATGTGGGTATGAGAAAACCTATTAAAGAGGATCCTTAAGAATATATTTTTATTTACCAATGATGACAAAAGTAAAAACGAATTAGATTATTAGGCTGCGTAGTAATTTTAAACTGGAAATTATTTCAGTCAGAAGAAATGAGGTGTATGTGAGGAACCTTCAAAAGTAGTGAATAGTGTTAGTGTGAAGATGCATGTAGTTAATGAGCAAAAGACGGGATGTAGCTTTGATATTAAGAATGTACTATAAGCCATAGAAACCTGGAGCTTCGGTGTTCTTTTCTCTACGTCGTGGTAACAGCGCTTTCGATGGTGAGTCGTAGTATACAGTGATGTCATCGATTGTGGGCAAATGTTACTGAAGTGGCTGGATAATATGCGTCGCTTAGGTATCGGGATACACTAAAAGAAATAGGCTCCTACACATAGGAGGGATGTTTGCGAAAGCCATATAGTATAAAATGGGTATGAGCGGGAGGATAATATTATTTCGACAAGTTCATTTTAATTGAAGAGATAGCAGCAGAAATCGTTAGATAACAGCGGTAGCGAAGTAACAGCATTCAGTCGCAGTCATATAATAGAAGAAGATGATTGTTTACGATTGCGCTAGGAAATGGCGTTGGCTCTTAAGGAAACATAAACTAGTGATAAACATAATTTTATGAAATGTCATATTTTTTAAACATTTTAAAAGTGAAAAGTTCAATGTAGAGTTAACCACTTCTTTAACTTTTAATTTATTATTATTTTAGCTTTATTTTATTTTTGTTAATGTAGTTTTTGAGCGACGACAATTTAGGTTTTGAGTAGAAATTGTTACGAATGGTAAACGAATAAAATTTATTCGTTGAAAGGGTCCGGAAGGTGTAAGGGGGAAGAAAGCTTGGGGGTGCTATTGCTTTAATCTATGTGTTTTGATGTTTATTCAAAGAATAATCTCAAAAGAACTTTTTTCTGTTGAAAGAAATAGCATTCAAGGAGGCTTGAAAAAGCATGCAAACTCTGTTTATTATTTATTAATTGGATTATTAATTATTTTTTATATTATTATTATTATTATTAGAGTCGATCTTTTTATGATTGTTATTTATATTATTTATTATTTATTAATGATGATGAGTTTTGTTTTGTTTTTGTTTTTATCTCATATTATTATTATGTTATTGTTATTATTATTATTATTGTTATTATTATTATTATTATTAATGTATTATTTATTATTATTCATTTATTATTATGTAATTATTATGTATTATTATTATTATTATTTATTATTATTATTTTTTTATTATTATGTATTATTATTAATTATTGATTTGTGATTATTTAATTATTTCATTATTATTATTATATTATTATTATTATTATTATTGGCGTTATTGTATATTCGTACGATTATATCTTATTGATATTATGTATTATTTATTATTTATTGCATTATTGATGTCAATTATTATTAGGTAGTTTTAAGTTTTTTACATATTGGTTATTATTATTATTAAAGTATTTTAACGCAGGATTGCTTGTTGATGATTAAATCTTAATCTTCATTGACAGATTGTATCGATTGTGACTTTTATCATCAGTATATCGATTTTCAATGTATTAATTATCATATGAGTCGATATTCATTATCATTGATCATATTTCATTTAAATCTTCCTTCGTTACCAAGTTAATCATTATCATTTATTATTATTATTATTATGTGATTATTATTATTATTTATTATTAATTCATTAGTCTTTATATTATTATTATTATGTATATTATTCATTATGATGCTCTCATCCATCTAATTAATGTGCTTTAGTAGACAAAATTGTCGTTTAATACCCTGACATCTATTATTAATTAGGACCATTTGTAAAGGGAAAGTTTCAGATGATTTAATGAAATTGTTTCAATCTGCATTTTTGCCTTTATGGTCATAAAAATGAAGAAGCTCTATTGGATAGATTGTATTTATTTTATTTACTTTATTTTATTGTATTTATTTCTGTTTATTTTTTTATCATTCCTTTGTATTTATTTTATTACTTACTTTTTTATTTCTTTTTATGTTCTTTCTGTTGTTTTTTTGTATTATTATATTTTGTATTCTATTTTTTATTAATTTCTCTTTATTTTTTTTTTTTTATCATTTCTTTGTAGATAGTAATTTTACTCTCGCAAGCAGCAATATTGACTTTATTTTATTTTTTTATCATTCCTTTGTATTTATTTTATTAATTACTTCTTGATTCATTTCTTCATTTATTTTTATTATTCCATTGTATTTATTTTATTTGGTTATTTTAATTTCGTTTTCATTTATAATTTTAATTATATTTATAATATTTCCTTCTCTATTTGATTTTATTCAAGGTTTATTTTTCTCTATTTATTTATATATTTTATTTATTATTCCTTTGTATTTATTTTATTTAATTTTTTTGATTTATTTATTTTTTTTATTATTCCCTTGTATTTATTTTATTTGTAGTTATTTTTTTTGATTTATTTCTTTATTTTTTTTTTTTATTATTCCATTGTATTTATTTTATTTATTTATTATTTCTTGATTTATTTTTTTGTTTATTTATTTTTCCTTCGAATTTATTTTATTTATTTTATTTTGTTTACTTTATATTTATTTTATTTCTTGATTTATTTCTTTATTTATTTTTATTATTACTATTGCTTTGTTTCTTGTTTCTCGTATTCTCGGCTTTAATATTTATTTTATTTAGTTTTACGGTTATTATTTGAATCATGATTTTATTTATTTTTAACTTTTATTTGTTTCTTTGTTTCTCATGGTTTCGACTTGGCTGTTTTTTTTTTGTTTTTTTTTTAGTAGTATTTCCAGTTTTATTTTTATTTTTTTGCTTTCTTTGTTTCTTATTTAATGTATTATTTCTAGTTATTCCTTTATTTTAGATTTATTTTCTTTTAATAATAGCTTGTAGTTACGACTTTGATGTTAAAAAATTTATTTATTACTTTTCCATTTTATATTGAATTATTCTATTATTATTATTTTTATTATTATTATTATTATTATTATTATTATTATTATTATTATTTTTTTTTTAATTTTACTTTTTTATTTTAACTTTTTTATTTTAACTTTTATTATTTTTATTATTATTATTATTATTATTATTATTATTATTATTATTATTATTGATTATTAAATTATAGTTATTATTTGATTATATATTTTTAGGTTATATTATTATTAATTACTTATTATTTTATTATTTTTTTATTATTGATATTATGTTTATTTTTTTTGTTTTGTATTTTAACGATTATGTATTATTAATTATTTGATTTTATTATTATTATTAATTATGTATATTATTATTCATTTGTATATTATTATTATTATTATTATTATTATTATTATTAATTATTATTAGTTATTATTATTATTAGTTAATTAATGATTGATTATTATCGTATTATTATTATTATTTATTATTATTTATTATTATTATTATTTATTAATATTATTATAATTTGTGATTTTATGTTATTTTTAATTCCTTGTATTTTCAGGTTTTTATTATTTTCATTACTAGCATCCTTCTTTTATCATTTCGTTCAGTGATAGTCTATTTGAGTTTCGCTTGCTAACTTTGTGTGGTGGTTTTGTCTAGTTGCCTCTAATGATTGTTATTCATCGTTAATGTATGTTGATGTTATGTCTGGTCATGTATGTCATGGTTGTATGTATGATATTGTGATTATGTATTGGTATTATGCATGTGTGTTTCTGTATTCTCATTGTGTCCCGATCTCAATAGGTATGAAAGATAAGAGGGATTTAAGAGAAGGGATTCTGAATAATGATTAGGGATAGGTGGTATATACGCGGCTTTCGCTATCTGAATGTGAGTATTTTGATAACATGAAGACGAAGACTCTTGGCATAAGTTAGTTATTCTGAATGGTATTTATCCTTCTGCTTGACAGAATGGAACTACATAGTAAAACGCTATTTAATGCACAGGGTTTTGCATACTGGCAACGAATGACGTAATATGAACTTGATTGCAGGACAGCGGTTAATATCAACGTGCTCACTCGTGGTGATAACGTAAGTGTTGAGTCGATCAGGACTACTGTGTTCTGGATCCCCTCCCATTTTATTAGTTATAATCTTATTGTAGGGGACATATACACTTTATGCAATAAACTCCCTAGGTATATTAAATGTAATATTGGCAAACTGAAAATTTTGTTATTTCGACATCAGAAACGCGCACAGCCACAACACCACACAAGACACACAGAGCACACATATATCGATAGGTATATTATATATTATATATAGTAATATACGTATATATATATATATTATGTATAGGTTAGAGGTATATATATAGTATATATATATATATATTACTATTATATAGGGGTGATTCAAGAAGTAGGCGCATTCATAAGAATTAATTTATTTATTTTCTTATTTAAGAATATTATTATATCAGTTATATATGTATATAGTAGTTATTACGTCTGTTTTTTTTAGAGTATATTTATAGCTATATATAGTACGGTATACATATTATATATATATATATCTATGTATATAGTTATACTATATGGTATGACTGCCCACGGCGACTCCTTCTGCAAGCGGTAAATATCCGTCTACTACACATCGGCAATTTATCTTTAGGGAATATGTTTAACATTAAACTATATTTAATTTAAACTCTTTTCTTTTTGCAAGCCAATACGATATGTACAGGTCGCGTAACTATCTATATTATGATGTTGGGCAAGCTATATGTAGATGAGGATGTTGGTTTAGCTTATTGAAATATTAAATTAAAATAAGGTTGAAAAATTTGATTTTATCTTGTTGTGTTATTTATTATTAACTTATTATTATTTTCTGTTGTTTTAATTTTTACGTTTTATGCAGGAAATAAAACATAAATTGTTATATTTGATTACGAAAATATACTGGATTTGAAAGAATGATAAATATATATCTCGGTCGAGGCACTTATCTTCATATATATATTATTATATATATCATATGTATATATACTATATAGTTATTATATATAATTAGTATGTTAATATTTAATATATATATATATATATATTATATATACTTTAATTAGACATAATCTTAATATTATATTTATATATATAATATCTAGTAGTATAGAAGATACTATAGTATATAGTAAAAGTGTTATGTATTATGTATAACTATTAAAAATAGATGAGTATATATAGTAGTATAGTTAATATATATATAGTATAGTATATGATATTATTATTAGTATATGTTTAAATATATATATAGTAGTAGTTAGGGTATATTATAATAAGTATATATATATAGTTATATAAGAGTATATATAGGTAGGTATATATAATTTAAATAACAGGAGATTCCAATTATATATAGTAGTTATAATAAAGTATATATATGTATTATATATATATTATTTATATATGAGTATTATGTATATATATATGATAATATATATATATATATATGTATATGTATTACTGTATATATATAATTATTAGTATATTAATATAAATTAGTTATATACGAATTTATCCTTTGTAGCAGATATATAGTATATAGTATATTAATATGTATTATATACTATATATATATATTATATATATATGGGTATATTATATATATTAGACTACTACGCCTCCGATTACTGACATATTATAATTGGAGTGCAATATCAGCGTTCTTGGAGTTGATGAATAAATCGCTGAAAGGTTAATAGAGTAGTTTAAAGATAAGTATAATATATATATAATAGGTTTTAATGATAAAGCAGACTGTCAATTTGGAAACTGTATCCCTTCATAGGAAATACATTCTTCAGACATGGCGTAGGCAGGGGGGTGCAGGGGGTGCAGGGAGGGGTGGCAGGGGGCACTTGCCCCCCTAGATCTTGAATTAAAAATATGACTTATATGTTTTGCCAGACAACGTTTTTTAGGGTGTTAGTTAGTGAGAAAACTTATGAATCTTAATATAGATTAATGAAGTAGTAATTATAATTATAACGTATATTATTTTTTTAGTAACATCTCTCAGTATGTGTTTTCGTTTTCATATTGACGTTAAAGAACTAGCTTTGTCTTTGTGATACAGCTTTATTCTTCTGCATTATCTTCTCGGTAGAACTTTCACGATGTCCATGCAGGAATTTTGGCGGCCAAAGGATCTAGTTGAATTCAATCACGGATGGCGTAGCCCGTTGATATCAGGCTGAGACACAGCATTAAAAACAATCTCAGCAGAAATAAAAGAAAATTATCAGCCAATTTGTGAAAACACTAATTATAGTATAGCAGGTTAGTTTAAATAAATATATATATATATATATATATATATATATATTTAGACTATACGTCCACTTATACATATATAGTAGTAATTATTATATATATTATCAGTATTTAATTATAGTATAGTATAGTATATATATATACTCAAGCCTTAATGCCCCCCCAAAGAAATGATAATCCTGGCCTATCATGCCCATGCGGCATGTCAAACATACAGCAAACAAACGAACATACACAATCTTTTTTCAAATTTTCATCCCTACATTAAACTTTATCATAATATTCCTAATATCAATAAAGCTTAATGGCTTAGCCTACTTCATGACCTTTCTTTAAAAAAAAAGGCCAAGCCTAGAAGCATTTAGACATTTAAAAGTGTGGTAAAATTATTTGGGAGTAAAATGCTCTAGGCACATACACAATACCACACACCTCTCTGAAAGAGTGAGAGTCTTTCCGATAATAATGAGAGCTCGAGTCAAATGAAGTTGCTCTTCGGAAAACTTCTGTTTGAGATTATGTTTCAAATTTATCATAAAAATTTCCGAGATAATATAAGTTATGGACTTCTCTGCACACAACGGGCGGAGGCAGTTGCTTTTGCGCCTTAATTATATATATGATAATATATATATTTATATGATATATATATTATATATGTATATATACTATATATGATTATATATATATAATATATGTTATAGTAATATTATATATATGTATAATATTATATAGTATTATGATATATATATATATATATAACGTAAACCGTATGTGCATGATTGTAAAGAGATAATATTTTTATATTATATTAATAAGTATTAAATTATTTTAAAAATATTTATCTATATGAAAAGCGAGCATAATACTCTATATAGTATATAGTATATTTATTATATATATAATTCTAGGTTTTTTTATTGTGTTAAATATATATATAACATAGTTGTATTAATCTGTGTGTGTGTAGTGTATATGTGCATATATATATTATAGGTATTAGTTATCGTATATATATAATATGTTACTATATATATGTAAAAATATATATATATATATATTTATATATATTATGAGTATATTATATTATATTATATAGTATGTATTGTAGTGATATTAGTATTAACATATATAATATACTATTATATATATATATAATAATAATATGTATATCTATATTATATAATATATCATAAGTATATAATATATATAATTTATAGTATATATATAATATATAATATTATATACTATGTATATATATATAATAGTGTTGTGTGTGTATGTAGTACTTCCTTAAAAAATAAATTAAAGGGTAAAGTTAATTAAAGTTTATTTCCCAGAGTTGGACTTTCAAAAAAGTCCAGGATGTTTTTCACGTTTCATATGGCATATAACTTCTCTTGAATATTTCAAAACACAAAAAACCTTTGTTTCACGTCTTCAGCTAGTGGTGATCTAATAACAGAAATTTTGAAACTGCTCGTTACCACGAGTTAATTACATGTACTGCTTTCACTCGTACCGTGTGTGGATAGAATTTCAAGACGAGTTCTTGTCCCAACCAACTATGACGGGAGATTGTGGCAATTTTGGTTGATGTTATTCAATGTTTGTATTTAACAAGCATAAAGTGGTGAGACCTTTGCTTTCATGCCATTCAAATTCACGGGGGATTACTTTTAAAAAAATTATGCATTTGATTTAGGGATTACGCTAAACTCAACTTTACCCAGCCTCACTTACTTAGTTATTTGTCGATTTTCAGTTTTCGTTTTACCATCTCGCAATAACTTGCCTAAATTGAATTTCGTAAGGTGTGTGCTTCATTCTTAAATTTCGTTATTCGCATATGTATTTTATTTCATTTATTATTATTTTTATTATATTATTTTTTCTTTATTTATTATTAATTTTTTATTTTGTTATTTATTACTTATGATGTGTTTAAAAGTACTCTTTATGTTGAGCTTCAGTGCTGATATGGTGAGGTGGTTTTAATCGCAAAGTTCAATGTTTAATTAATAATAATGTTTCAAACATGCTTAATTTCCTGATTTGGTAATTAAATTAATTCAGGGGTTATCTTCATAAGTATGCAAATATATGATTAATCGGTACGTTAGTTATAGTATAATTAGGTATTATAGTATACTAATATATAGATCTTAGATATATGTATATGATATTTACTATAGATATAATATATTTATTAATAAAAGGCTTCGATCGTCAATTTCCAAGGTATTGGGGTTCAGTCCCTCAAGGTTTGGGTATGTAAATACAAGCGATGAACGTATTCTAAATAATTCCCTTCTGAGGCCTAAATGCTTGAAACAAAAATTTGGTCTAATATTTCATGCGATTATATTTATATATATATATATATTTATATTCTTAGTATATGTATATATATAATATATTATATTATATATATTAATTATATATATATAGTATATATATAATACTATATGTGCAGTAAGAGTTACTTCGAAAAGGTTTATCAAGTAATTGTTATTTTGTGTTTTATTATTAACATCGAAGCAAAAATGCCTGAGTCTTCGATATTAAAATTAAGATTCTTTTGCTGTCCTCTCCTCTTTTTGACGACGTTATGTGCTTGTCCGTATATGATATTGATATAGAATATGAAAGTGTAGACATTTATATATATTAGGATAGATTATATATGATAGATTATTATAAGTAATATCATGAAGGTTTATACTTGAAGATTAGATGTTATATGTAATAGTATGATAGTGTGTGTGTGTGCTGTGGTTGGTGGGTTGATGTCTTTTGTCGTCAATTTGACTTTCATTCAATTGGAGCTTGCTGTGTTTTAGGTTGTCAAAATCTTTGTAATTCTATTCGATTTCTCAAAATTTGGCTAGAATGTGAAACATTGCCCAAAAATGTCCAATGTAGGAGAGACAGAAATTTTGTACCTTTAAGGATTTCTGCAAATCATTTTTTTAATTTACACTATTTTTGGCAATCAACGACATTTTACACATAATGATTATTTTATATTATATTTAGTGTATATTTATATATATTAATAATATATTATATATATATGTAATTATGAATACACGTCGCTATGTAGTAATTATAGAATACATATGATACACAGCGTCTATATGTATATTAGATACTAGGTATAAAGTTATATAGTAGTATATCGTAGTGGCGGCTTCTGTGATCAAAATTTCTTGAAGTAGGGAAATATATATTATAATTTATTATATAGTATTATTATATTGATATATGAATAGTAGAGTAGGTGTAATATATACTATATATGGGTGATTATATATTAATATGTTAGTATATATTTATATAGTATCTTTATTATTTATAATAGTTCAGTTATATTATTGATATATGTATATTATATATATAATGTATTATTGTATATATGTATATTGTGAGGCTCTAACAAGAAAGTATGCGGCATGATTAGTCTGCGTATAAACTTAGGAAGGTAGGTAGGAAAAACCTAATACAATATATACAGTTCAGGTATGAAATTTGTTGGAAAATGAAATGTTTTTTTTTTAATATGCTCAACAACTATAGGTACAAGAAAACTGAATAACATATATGGAAGTCAGCGAATAATTTAATTTTACAAAAAGGAGTTTTTTGTTTTATATGCTAATAAGGCGATATTTGGAATCAAGTGTATGAATTGTTCTTTATTAGGGCTCGAGCCGAGGGTTGGGGACGAGGGGGGAGACAGGGAGGCCGAGAGACGCCCGATTCGTTTGCATCATTGCTGGTTTATCCTTAGGGTAGTTCTTTTAGTTAAAAAAACTTTCCCTTTTTTTCATACAAATTTCTAAGCTGATTCTATATGTTATTAGTTTTCTTGTAGCTATGGTATATTTTTAGAGATATAAAAAAATTCTATTTTCGCATACAATTTTTACGGCTGAGTCCTATATATCGTTGATTAGTTTCCATTGGTATCTAATCTTAGTTTTATGGATATCTATAGACGGTACTTTGCTGTTTGTTCACCTGATATAGATGATCTAGAGATGGATAGGAGGAGGGGTATCGCTAGGCCTGGAGGAGGGAGTATATGAGGGGTGGAAGAGTTATAGGGTAGTACGAGTGTAGATAGTAGGGTACTAAGTGGTAGTATTGATATATAAGGGGGTTACTATACTGTGTACTAGCTCAAGTTAATTTATGTATAGGTATACGTACTAGTATAATTATGGCCTACTTCACTTGCAAAATATTTGTTTTTTATGAAACATGAAGATTGGGGCAAATACATTGCTTTTGCACAAATTTTGGAGCGTTCAAGTTTATTAAAAGCGTCGGCAAATAGTGATATTAATATTTAGTAATAGAATATGAAACGCTTTATTATTGACTACTCCAACTGGCCACCAGAAAACATTCTCAATCGCAATAAACAGAAAGAGTAAACGTCAGGGACTAGGGGTCTGCGATGGCAAATTACTACTGAGCCTAGAAGCAGTCTGACCAAGCGAGTATGGCCCTACTCTGGGTCGAGGAATGAGTTAAGTGATCTATGTGGAAATTATGAATTAAAAAGCGGCATCGTATAAGAGATACAAGTTTAGCATAAAATTAATTAAATAGTTATTATTGTTATTGATAGTTATTAAGTAATTATTATTATTTCTGTGCTATAGGTAATTTAAATTGGATTTCTTTAAAAAATAAAATGACGTGTAATAGTGAGTCGGTCGGCAATTACGGGAGCTTGCCTAGCTATTATTAGGGAAAAGAAGGCTGATTGTTTGTTGACTCAGAGTAAATGGCAGTTGCATTCAAGATCGCTAATGAGCTTAAAGTAGAAGAGGAATCGAGTAAGTAGAGATTTAATGTGACTGCGAGCTGTATCAGTGAGCGTTTCGGATGGACGTAGAAGATCATCTATGATATAGTTAGGTGATATTAGTATTATGATATAGTAGGTTCTATTAGGCTATGTTATATGTGATATAGTGTTATGTAATTAGCCTATAGTGTGGGTAGTATATATTGATGGAAGTATGGATATTTAGTATATAGTATTAGCTGATGGTGTTGTTAATATGAATTGGTTTTGTATGTTGCATTATGGGCGAAGTAGCGCGTTCGCCTGGTTCTGCCTACCGCCAAAGCGGCGCATACTGGGGGATATGTTAGGTATATATGTATCAATTTAGGTACATATATTATGATATAGTGATGAGTTAGTATTATATATACGATTAGGTACTAGTTCATAGTGTAGGCTATAGGTAGTTATTGAGTTATATGTGTAGAGTATTAGTATGAGTAGTTTATGAGTTATAGCGAATATGTATGTGTATATGTTGTATAGTAGGTATTTATATATGATATTAGTATATTATAGTGTGTGTTATATATAATATTATTAGTATATTATATAAATATAATATCTATATGAAGCGAGTCATATGAATTATAGTATTGCTAACTGATAATATCGCATTAGATCATAGTGATATTAGCCAAGGACTAGTTTTATATTAACATATTAAATGAGAACTGTGAGACGTGGTTATACGGAGGATGTGGTAGAGCACAATTATTGTGAATAGGTATAGCCTCTTGTAGGACTGAATTATCAGTCGTGAGTCTATGTTGTTACATGGAATTGCGCAGGTGCGGTGTACGATTCATGTGATTTGGCTTATAGCTCTTATATAATGTATAAGTGTGATGGCAAGATATAAAGCGGGCGGTCACCTTCGCTACTAGTATACTAGTGAATGGTAACATTCGTGATGGTTAGAACTGAAGAATGAGTCGTTTTAGTTTAGATTGGAATACATCGGAATGCAGATGAATAGGTAATTAGTGATGGAATTCCACAAAGATCTACTAATTCAATATCATCAGCTCAAGGTAGCTGGCGCAGGTGCTAGGACATGTCGCGATTAGAAAGCAGCGAAGCGCCGTGCTGCGTGATGCGGATACGTGAGGCGGTGGGCTCACACAGTAGGTGATATATGTTCGAAACTTATCTGTTATTGAGTCAGAATAATGACACATGCGGTGTATAGTGTAGGTACGGTTGAGCGTAGTGCTTAGATGTAGACGGTCTTATCATCGTACATATATATACTAGTAATATAGCAACGGAGGTAGACTATAGTTCATAGTAGTACTATATATGATATCGGGGAGATCGGAGAGGTGTCAGGGGTCCCCATCGAAGTCAGAATGTCAAAGTAAGGTCAATTAGCAAGCAATATTGGTAGTTAAAACCGTCCTATCTGCGTGGTATGATATTTCAGTAATGGAGTGCATAAGACAGCCGCATAGTAAACCTGAAGATGTACGATTGTGTTTGGTAATACTCGGTTTACTTGGAGGTTAAGTGTAATGAATACCGATTAGGATGGACGTGTGAGATCGAAAATGTAAGGTGTGGGCGCTGTTATAGAATCGGACCATCAATCAACGGGTAGGGAAGCGTTTGGGGTAGGAGAGAATAAGCTAAATGGGCGCTCAGCTTGGCCTAGCTGAAGACCTATAAAAATGTAGAAAATTCGGCTCATCCCCATAGTATGCGTTATAATGAAGACGAGGATGGGATAAAGCAAGGTATTCTGATAGCGTATACAATATCGCGTAAGATATATTAATATGAGTATGCGTAAATTATTATTAGGTTATGTGCGTATGGTGTATATTTCTTTGATAGCTACGACTAATTATAAGATGTCAGTTAGGCTTGTAGCGATAATGGATCAGTTGCCGCGGATTTCGGAAAAGAAGGGGTGCGGAATGACAAGCTGGTACCGTTGAAGATAACTCCTGTACTCTCGCGAGATCCAGTTTGTTGGTGTATAGCGGGGAAGGTGTGATAGCATCCTGTAACTTCTTATAGCTCTGAGAGTATAAAAAAGTAAATAGTTCTTTTCTATAGTCATGGACGCGCTGGCGTGTGTGCTGTATAACCGAGCGGATATCGCATTTCGACTTAGAACGCAAATCATATAACTCTTAGGACTCGTAAGACTCTCATTTTAGTATTAGCTACGATAAATAATCTAGGCACACAATGAAGATAGCTTGATCGAATTAGAGGGGAGAGTAATATACTAGTGCGTTGTACGTACATTGATCTGGCATAGATCCGACTCGGTTATTGGAATAATTATATCCATCAGAGTGTCTAAGGCGTGCCGAAAGCACCTTGATCGCTGCGAGTCTCCGAGAGTGAGGATGGCCATATATTCTCGGGCTTGGAGTTGAGCTCGGCTTCATAGGGGGGCTAGGATAGGCTAATTTGCGCGGGGAGTACTCTGTAGGAGGTGCTTTATTTTGTGCATGTTAGAAAAAAAATAGGATTCTGTGAGTACGTTAGTAATTTATTTATACGAGGAGTATAGAATATTCATATATTATGGTTAGCTTGTTAGCTGTATGTACTATTTTGGCGGGGCTTTCTAGAAGTTGGGCGTCATGTGTATATTATAGGGGGGCGTTTAAGGCTCTCTGTCGACATGTTTCATTAAAAGAAAGTAGAACTAGTCTTTATGCTAAAAGGTCGTGAGGTTTGGCGTCTTAGATGTGCGAGGGGTGATGTATATACGTAGCAATGCTTGTCGGTGGAGCTTTAGATCGACGTATTGATATATCTTAAAATGTGTGATTCACGCCGCGTGCGTTATAGGAGCATTACTAGTTAGGCTCATATATGGCGTCCTATAAATCGAGTTTAGAGGTGATGTTAGAGATTTCTTATAGTTCTAGTCGTCACTACTATTTTATAAAGGTGGTATTAAAATATTATGAGGTAACTAATATTATAGAGACAGTATAGTATAATATCGGTTCGTAGTGTGTAGTTATGTATATGGGGTGTGAAGTCTAAAAAGGAAAGGTCACCGCGCATGAGTATCGTTAAAGATCTAAGTAGGTATATCAAAAAAGAGCTATTCATACGATAGGTGCCTAAGATGTGCAGCGGGGTGTAGAGAAATTTGTTGAGAATGAATTTGTTTTTATGTATCGTCTAAATACTAGATAGGCTACACAGAAGATATACATATATGGAGAACAGGCGTATCGAAGATTTATAGAAAGACTGAGCGGAACTGTTTTTTTCACTATAAAGAATATCGCCTGAAGTTATAAGGTAGCAAGATGCAAGAATCGGGCGAGTGGCTCGATCGGCGCTTCTGGTTTCCGCCTTCTGCTCTCCTCATAGGCTGCGAGCCCCTCGAACGAATATATCTCAATGACACTGGGATTCAAATGGGGTTATGACTAGCAGATATTTAAAGCACTTACCTTGTTTATCATGCAAATTTCATACGCTGATTCGATATATGTTTCAGCTTTGAGGGTTCTTTGTACGCTATCTAATTTTGTGACGTATTATAAAAAAAATTCATTTCCTATTAAGAATGTGTTCATCAAGCGCTGAAATAGAGGTATGCCCATATCGTGTTTCTGAAGGGTAGTGTACTTTTCTGCTATCCTAGCGTTCTACGGGATCGGTAGAGAATGCGTCATTGCGAGATCTAGCTCAGTCAGATATGTTTGCATCTATCTCGCTGAATGTAGTAGGGTTAAAGCCGCTAAAGTTACTAGATATTTTACTTTTGGTCATCATTGTATTTGTGAGTGAGATATTATGTTAATGATATGGTCGAGAGGCGTCTTTGAGGAGTATATATAGTATAATATATATATGGTATATATATATCTGTATATAATTTGATATATATAATATAGTATATATATATATAGTATATACTGATTATAGATAATATATATTATTATTGAATTTCCTACTCAATGGTGGAATTTATTGGGATGCAGCGAGGTCGCCACTAGGTGATAGTCATATAGTATAAATATAATTATGTAGTTAGATATGAGTATAGCTTTTGGTGATAGATATATAGTATAGGAGTACGTATATATTAATATATTATATATTATCAGTATATATAATATGTATTGATATATAATATGTCATAAATTTGCATGTAGTATATATATATTATTAGGTGATATTTGGTTTTTATATTCTGTAATTATATATATTATTTACTCTGTGACATGATGTATGGTTTAGATTGATGAATTTGGCTGGAGGTAGCAGTAAAGATGACTTTTTTGAAGGAGCATTTAAAGGTGAAAGGATTTTCTGTTGTTACATTGGCAGCTTTTTGGCAAATTGTTCACTTCTATGCAAATGGAGAAATAATCGGATAGGGGGGAATTACAAAATTTACAGCAAAACATGAGGGCTATCGCATGAGCAGTGAAGTCCAATTTGAACGACAAACGTGACACATACTACACAAACCACACACACACACACGATATATATAGTTATATATAATATATATTAGTATAGTATATGATATATAATATATGAGTATATTAGTATATATTATATAATTATATAGATAGTAGTTACTTATATTGTATCTACTGTATTTATATATTAGTACTATGTATATAATGAATATTAAGTACGTCAAGGGAGGAGACAGCAAGAAGTCTCGTAACTGTTTATAGTATCGAGGAATAGTTTCAATCGGATGATGCAGAAAAAAACAGTCTAATGATAACACAAAAGTGATGATAATTTTTATTAATATCTGTAAATTCAATATATTATAGTATTATAATAGTATATTATAAGGAGATAGTATATTGTATATTATAGCTATATAAATTAATATATATTAGATTATGGTATAGTTCTTGGGTATTATGGTTGTTATATTTATATATATACCGGATCTAATTAGCGTATAGATAGTAGTATATGAGGTGTCTTAGATGGTATTGAAAATATTAACCCAATTTTGGTTGTCAAATGTAGCCTCGAGAAGAAGAGAATTTTTTAGATCGTTGTCCATGCTTGTATTTTACATCACAAATGTTTAGGGAGTGACGCATTCTTTCCTATATGCCGTCGAAGCTTTATATTAGTAATAGTTACTATAGTAGGTAATATAGTTATAGTATATATAGTATATATATATATATTATATATATTATATTATACTATATATATAGTTAGTATTATTTATGATTTGCTCTAGAGAACTGACATTTATTTAAATGACAAAATAGAAGATTAAGCATGTTGTTGGAAACATTTATTATTAATTAACATTGATGTTTGGGATAAAACACTACCCATCATCAGCACTGAAGTCAAATGAATGAGATACTTTAAACACATATAATAAAGTAAAGTAACAATGAAATAAATTAATAGAAATAATAGTAAATAAATATTTAATAAATAAATTAAATAAATAAATAAATAAAATACATATGAATAACGAAATTTAAGAATGAAGCACACACCTTACGAAATTCAATTTAGGCAAGTTATTGCGAGATGGTAAAACGAAAACTGAAAATGAAATAACTAAGGTTTAAGTGAGTGGGTAATAGTTGAGTTTAGCGTAATCTAAAATAAATTGATAATGTTTTTAAAAGTAATCGGTGATTTGAAATGGGCATGAAGCAAATCTACCACATGTTGTTAATACAAAATTGATACAATTGCCACAATCTCGTAGTTGGTTGGGACAAGAAAGGTTTGAAATCTTATCACACACGTGTGTTAACGAGTGAAAAGAGTAATGAAAATTGAATCGTGTGTAAAGAAGTTTCAAAAATTTTTCTGTTAATTAGATCACCACTAGCTGAAGACGTGAAACAAAGTGTTTTTGTGTGTTTGACAGATACTTCCAAGAGAAGTTATATGCCATTGAAACGGTGAAAACAGGAACCTTTTTGAAAGGTCTCAACTATCTGGAAATAAAGCTTTAATTAACTTTACCTTTACGTTCTTCAAGAGAAGGAAGGTTATACATACACACACACATATAGTAATATATATAAATATTATTAGTATTATTATATATATATATAATATATATATATAATTAATATATTTCATATAGTAGTATATATATATAGTTATTGTATATCATATATATATATATATATATATACCTATTATTATATATATTATAATCTATGCTGATATATATATATATTATGTAGCATTATGTATATTTTAAGTATATACTTTTTATGCTTGTATTTATATTTTACATTTAAAATTACATTATATTTTTATTATAGTAATATACTATATATTATATTATATATATAAATATATATGATAATATACTATATTATATATTATAGATTATATATATATATGATATTGTTATTTAAGAATATTAGTCTATTATATATATTATTAAATATGTATATAAATATAAGAATAAGTATATATATATGGGTATTAGTTGTAATATGTAAGATATTATATGAATTATAATATTAATTGATATATTTAAATACTATGTAAGTATATTATTTAATCTATATAGTATTTATATAATATTATATAATTAGAATAAATAATAAAAAAGAAGAAAAAAAAGAAAAATTATAATACTCAGAGATTGGTAACCTGTACCGCAGATATCTCTATATGTATCTAGTAATATAGTAAAGTATATATATAATATATAATTGTATATATTTTTTATATATATATAGTTATATAATATATATATGTTGATATATATATTATTATATTTAAAGGCGCAAACAGAATGAACTGCTCCTGTGTGTGCAGAGAAGTCCATTAACTTATATTTCTCGGAAATTTTTATGATAAATTTGAAACATATATCTCAACACAGAAGTTTTCCGGAAGATGGATTTCATTTTGGAAAAACTCGGAGCTCTCAATTTTATAGGAAAGAACGTCTTCATCTTTCAAGGGTGTGTGTGTGGTATATGGTGTAGGTGTGATGGAGCGTTGTGTGTTATGTTGTAGGATGTAGATGTTCATAATAGTTTTTTTTTCTAGGGTTTGCCTTTTTTTTTTTTTAAAAGGAAGGTCATTGAAGTTTAGGTGCTAGGATTAAGCTTTATTGATCTTAGGAAATGTTTATTGATAAAGTTGATGTAGGGATGAAAATTTGGAAAAAAAAAAGATTTGTGTAATGTGTTTCGTTTGCTGTATTTGAGCCGCATTGGGCGGTCGGCAGGAATTTTCAATTGTTGCGGGGCATAAGGTTGAGTGGATATATTATAATAGTATTAATGTAAAATTAATTTACCTTCTGCACTTTATATCATTAACGGATATGATACTTAAAAATTTTTAGTGTCCAGAAAATTTCAAGGGGGGGGCCATGGCCCCCCGGGCCCCCCCTAAATACGCCACTGTAGTTATATATATTAAACATGACAAATCTTCTCTAGCCTCGAATGTACATACCTCACTTTCATCAGCTGATCTTAAATATAGCTAGCTCTTAGTTTTCCTTGAGAGGTGTTTTCTTGATCGTGTTTGTGTTATAGCGTCATTTTTATAAATTAAAATGTTCATTTGATGTTTTTGAGTTACTATTGTTTATTAATATGTTTTTTAACCTCATTCAGGTTTAAAAGGTTTGTGCAACAATATTAAAATATGGGTAAAAATAAAAAAAAATGGACAAATTAGGGTGTTATTAAAGAAAGTATGCTAAAACAAAGTTAAATTGCCAAAAATTTAATATTTCGCCTCAGTCTGTTAATGCTATTAGGAAAAAGAAAGATAAATTTCAGAATTTGGCCTCACAGCGAAACGGAAAATGTTAAAGGAAAAGGAAAACCACCTCATGGATTAATAGAAATATAGTACAAATGGCCGTCAAAAACCGAAGATCATCATGCAGCCAAATATCCAATGTATTGGCTAATGAAGGAATAAAATCTATAAAATAGTTTAGGCGGGACTAAAAGCCTATCGTTCCAGAAAGAAACCCAGACTTACTAATGCTATGATGGAATCTCGATTCACGTGGGACAAAAACCATGCCAACTGGACCTCTGATGACTGGATGAAGGTAAATACGATTAATTATTATATGTTTTTCGCATTGTTGCAAAATAAAAGTAAGTTCTATAACCATATTGTAATATCTAAGCCTTACAGTGTAATAAATATAATGGTAATGTTTGAACTCCAATTTTTTATTGCACAGGTTTGACGTTTCTCTTTCAGGTTGTGTTCTCTGACGAATCAACTATAGATTTACTCGACGATCGCATTCAGACAGTGAGAGGACGATATAGAGAGGAATTTCTTCCACAATGTTTTAAGAAAACCGTTAAATTTCCCCAGAAAATTATGGTATGAGGAGCAATATCTATCCATGGAACAAGCAGATTGCATGTTGTTGAAGGCACCATGAACAATTTGAAGTATATTAAGGTTCTAGAAATGCGTCTTTTGCCTCAAATAAGGGATTAGTTTGGTGATGCACAATGAATATTTCAGCAAGACTCTGCCCCATGTTACACGGCGAAGACAGTTAAGAGATGGTTTCAAACAAAGAATATCTCAGTACTCCAATGGTCAGGTAACTCACCTGAGTCATAGTATACTACACTGTAATATTAGTAATACTAGTACAATTTGAAGGATGATCACATGTGTTAATAATATAATTTGAGCTCATCTGCGCTAATACGCCCTCATACTCTCCATTATATTTTATCACTATACTACCCCCTATAATAATTAGATCAATAATAAATTTGAATATTATATTAATAGTTAAGTTATGATTATTGACCCTATAATATTATATATATATAAATACATCACTAATATAAATACTATGTGATAGCTTATTTTAGTTTTCACTACTCACCTTATTAAAAACGTTTATTTTTTATGTGTGTTCTTCATAACGGGATTTTAAATAATCCTAAATATTCCATCAGAACTTATTCGTATTTCTAATAAAGAATTTTTAATTACACATTTTTAGCAAAATAAATTATTCAGAATTTTTTATTAGTGAAATGATTATTCATATGATGATAATATGCATATAGATGGGGTCATTACTTATACGTAATAGTTAATTATTTTATATATATGTATATATTTCTCAATATAATTTTATTGATAATTTTCGTGCTCATGACGTATGTCCTAATATTCCAAAAAAGAATTTTTTTACACATTGTTTATAAAATGAATAAACTTTAGTAGTAAGTAATAATTTTATTTATTCTACTAATATGCATAGAAGAAAAATCTGATTTATGAAATTATTTATGAGTGATTTGTAACCGAGTTTAATTTTGATCCAAAAGAAAGATGAAATAAAGTTGAAAATTTTTTTCGGTTCGAAATTTTTTTTCAAAAGCTTAAGTTATTAAAAAAAAAAAAATAAAAAATATTAAATTTGATGAATACTAGAAAAACTATTAAAACCTCCAATATCCAAAAAACATTGCTTAATTAACAGCAAAAAGAAAGTCTACATGGTTGGTTGTTTAAATGAGAATCAATATTTATTATGGCCTCAGTGTGTTTATTGATAGTTAAACAAATTATTGAAACAATATTATAAGTAACATGTAGAATGAAGGCCATCAAGAAACTGAGGGATTTGATTATATTATTATTCACCATTTTAATATTATTAATTTATCCACAGCTGTCTCTTGAAATATATATATATGTGAGAGAAGAAATATTTGAATGGCGAAATGATTATTCAGATTTTTTCATTTAAATAGTCACATAGATGACGACTAAAATAATATCTAATAATATCTAAAAATTTTTCAGGCTGCTTCATTGTACGGTAGTGAGGATGAGGTATTGACATATTATTTTTTTTAGTTAGATTAATATTATTTATTGTATAAACAAATAAAATGATTTTTTATTATTATTAATTTTACAAACTTTTTTATTATTTTTATACATTTGTTCGCATAGAACAAATCCAATACTACTGCATATACAAAAATATTATCTAATAAAAAATGTGTATCTCCTGCTCAGACTTAACATTTAATGGCTAATTTGTAAAATAATTTGAATCATATAACTCTACTGAGACTTAAAATTAAGGGAATATAATAATTTTCATCACAATCTCTTTCAATTTTCAAGAGGATATAAATTAGTATGAGGTTTATGGAAAATTTAGGAATACATACGCTACTGTAGTGACACAAAACTTCTAATATAATATAATCAGAGAGAAGCTCAAAATGATGACTATTGTCATGAGTAAATTATAGGACGGGTTAATCTATACACTTTTTCAAATGATTTAGATATAGTGATTTATCGTGAGAATAAAATTCTGTAAATAAGTATGATATACGAATAAAACATTAGTGTGTATATTTTTAGAATAATAAATTGAAGATTCTTGCGTTTAGTGATATGGATTTAATAAAATCACAGAATAATAACATACCGAGATAACATTAGTTATTATTAAATAGTGAGCTAAAAGAAGCTACAGTTTATTAGGTGATATTTATATAATGAGATTCAATATAATGGCTGATATTTATGTGAATGAAGTCTTTTTAAATGTTCATTATTTTATAGGATGGAGGATGATAAAATTATTGAGGGTAGCGTAGCTAACGAGCCAATAATATTTAGCGTAATCTGCATACTCATACTGAAAAGTTATAACTTGAAGCTTAGGCTATAACCTTTAATTTCATAAAATTTTCGAAATGTTTTATACAAACAAAACTGCGGCTATATATGAACGCATATATAATTACGTTCTTCTCGCGATATTAGCGTATCATCGGTTCTAGTTAGTCAGCAGAGAGTGAGATTGTAAGTCTCGTAGACCTCACTCACAATACAAAGACTTCTTTACTCAGATCACTCACAGTTCGTGTCTACTTATGAAAAACACCAAAGGTATGTACGATACAGATTAGATGAAGTTGGATAATGATAGGTAATGTATTATAGGTGTGTGTAATATTATTAAACCCTCGTGAATGTGTTTCGTTAGGATCATCCAATATAAGATTCTTTCTATTGTCGTCATATCTCACTCTACTATAATCATTTTTAAAGTAGCTTATTAAGTAAATTCACTATTGATAACACCTTGCCTAAATATATTCTTTTATCTCGCGCCATATCATACTGTGAGAGTTATTATCACATACTATTTATACACTTCTATTTATTTGTTTATCTAGTAATATTTTGCTGCACATTATATATATTATACTATATTTTATTTTTCTTAATATTATATATATATATATGATTATTATTGAAATATTTAGAAAAAATTTTAATTACCGATAACATATGTATATATATCTCATTTAAAAAAATATATTATATTAATATCTATAATATATATATATTATGATTAATTATATATATATTTAATATAATATATTAATATATTATTATTTATATTATATATAGTATATTATATATATATATATATATATTATTATTTATAATATATTATATTATATATATATTTATTATATATAATATATCTATATGGGTCTATCCTTATTATATAACTCTAACAAAAATAATAATGTGAATAAGTAGGCTCTAGAGATCATTGTAGCTTCTTTGTAATAAATATTTTTTAATTTTGCCATAATCGGTGTTAATGTTATCCCTAGCAAGTTCAAAACCACCATTATTACCGTTTTTTTATTGTAGTATTTACTCTACTCATGGTTATAATCATATAGGTGATGATCACAGATGTTTGACTAGTAGAGATTACCTTATATCCAAATAGAGATTACTTTAAATCTTAATAGAGATTTCCTTAGACCTTAATAGAGATTACCTTAAATTTTCATAGAGATTACCAAAAATCTTGTAGTGATACTTTAAGGTACATTTGGCTTTCCTGTTTTTTTGTATGATAATTATATAGGATAAAATAATATTTCAACCATGGAAATGCTTTTCGAAGTAAAATTTCTAGTTGTTTATTATATATATTAGAAGAAATTAATTCCATTTTCGTTGGGGGTTAGTATATTAATTAATAAGATAGTGAGTGATAAATTAATATTTTAACGTGATAATTAATATATAATAATTTTGTTGGTGATTATAATACATACTAAGTATGGTTTACTTAATTTTATCTTGAAGTTTGGTAAAATATTTTTTACATATAAAAAATTTACATATAGGGTGTCTCACAAAAATCATATTTTTCGGTAAAATCGGTAAATTATGAAACTCACTTAATATTTATCTGGTGAGTGATATTAGTTAGGGTAATAGTGCTAAAATCTGAAATTTTCACCACATTATTTTCAAACTTTTACCCTCACCGACGACCAGTGAGTCATTAGGAAAGATGATATACATTGTGCGAGCTTTCACTGTATAAATGTCTCAGTATTATAGAGTTATTTTTTTGGACTTTTTGTAAAGAAGTGAAATGGCAGATCAAAGCAATATTTCTAAAGTGTATAATGAAAAACACATTCTAGATCTCTGTTTATTATGTTTGTTCTTTCTAAGATCTTATAGTCCACTGAGTAAGCTTCTACTCGTTATATATATAATTTCTCACTCTATTTGTTTATATTATAAGGTCGTGTACGAATTGTTGATCATGTCATATATATTCGCAATATATTATTAAAGAGCAATATTTTTTTTCTAAAGATCTTTTTCTGTCTCGCTATTAACTGTTCATAAAGTTGATTATATTTCATAAATTTCTCTATTTGAAAATTTTGGCATAATATAAAATGAATTAAGTGAAGAGGTTCTTTCGATTTAATTTGTCATAATATCAAATCTCGCTTGTTTAGGGAAATTGATTCTATATATGTGAGAGATTAATATTAATTATTATCATTAGAAACACCTCTTATTATATCTGACTATACCTTCACACATTTAATATCATATTAAAATTAAAAAATGTGTTTTTAATTAATATATATATTTTATTTGATTATGTTTATTATTAATTACTTAATCTCATTGTTTAATTATTTAGATTGTAATAATGAATTAGTTATGTTATGACAAACAGTACAGTAAATTGTAATACTTGTATAGTGTGTTTACGAGGTATTCACGAGCAGAGAGAACGATATTTAAGATCTACAGATCATATGACTCAAGCTCACATGTTATAAACGTGATGAAGTGTGTGATGAGATAAATCTTGTTTTATAAAACCAGACACAGGTGTTATGTGTCGATAAGCTCGAGTTTCAGAGTGAGAAATAATGAAAGGAGAAAGTGAGTGATTCGCTACGCCGCTGTATATCGTGTTCACATATAGTTGTTGGTTGATAGTCGTTAGCATACTGTTCTCTTTGGATAGTAATCCATTTACTCTATTATCTAGAATAAAATTAATAGTAACCTAGGTAACGATATTTATTATAGGTTTTACTAGTGAATATACGTAATGGTTATCAAGGTAAAAAGGGAGGATAAAACTGCGTCTTACTGTTAGAGCTCTAAATCTATATATAACTAGCTTCATTGACTCATACTGTGGAAGAGGTTATTGTATAAACTGTCAAAAGAAGATTTTACGTATAAACTGTTAAAATAAGGCGTTTTCACTTATCATTAAGACATCGTGAGTGGAATATAATTGGTTTTTTTGGAAAAGGAGGGTGGTACGTTAGCAGATATTATGCTAAACAAAGATGAACTATTTTAGAATAACTAAAGTATAATAATAGATCAATGTACGCTTAATAAAAAGGAAACATGAGCCATAATGAGAAGATCTTAGGGTATGTAGATGGTATGTAGAGTTTTGTATATTTTCTGAATAATAGAATTATTCTCTTTGCTCATTTGAAAAAATGACAGATCTATCAGATTTTTATTTTATTTTGTAGTGATGGATAGAGATGTAAATACCGCTTATTCTCTTTGTCAGTGTTTTATGTGTGCGATATAATATAATAGTAAAAATAAATTACTTAGGGTTTTCACGTAAATTATGAACTCATTTTGAATTGAGTCAATACTTAGGTAAAATGATATTTCACATATAGACTGCTCTGACATAACTTACGTGTTTTATTATGTCGTGTAACATTTATGGTCTAGTTGTTCGATTTTATAGTGTGAGAGCGTGAGATGTACTTGTGATATAATTTTTTCTCACTTGTCTCTACAGTGCTCGAGTATATTTAATAGACTAATCTTCTCAGATTGTAGATGATACTATTCAATTGATATTATATAAAGTTAAATATATTTAGTGAGGAGTTTCGATTGATGATATATATTTACATATATTATGTTAGTGTTCGTTATATAAAATTATTGTTTAATAAATAAACTCTGTGCTAATTGATGAGATCATTATCGAGTGTATTCATAAAACCTATGTTGTGTCGTGTGATAATTATTTGATCTATCTAGGCTCGTGCGTATGTCTAGTGGACCAACATTATGTGAGGTAATATAGCGCGTGGAAAATTTACTCTCGACGCCACATTATTTCAATATCTTGCATACATGAGGTGTGTTTTTTATGTGAGATGTTTAATGTGCAAGTAATAGAAAGACTCGGATAATTTGTTTTTAGTGTACGAACGTTGTTAATTTTATCATTGTTGTTACGCCTAGTATTTTCTCCTCCGAATCATATTGCATATATATGACGATTCAATTATTTCCTTTTAACTCATGTAGATGTCGTGGTAGGAAAGAACTTTGTGTTAAATTGTACTCTTATGTAGTCGTAAATCTAATAGACACTAATTATTTGACGATATAATTAGATGATCTTTATTAAACTTTGTCATTAGAGATGTGGCTACTTTCATACATAATAATGATTCTGATGACAAAATCCGCGAGAGAGACGTGCTGTGTTTGGCGTTCGTGTGTGAGGGTTATACTCGGTATCATTAGATAGTCACTGGCTACGTCTGTGTTTATCCAAACTAATTTTAAATTATAAATTCTAAATGTTAGAGTGTACGAGTTTATAATATATGGTTATAACTTGTGTTCCCGTATTAACCTCTTATGATGAGTACTATAAGAACGCACAAAGTCGTACAGTTATATTTTATATGGAGCATTATTGGTATATCTTCGAGAGCGGTGAGTGGACTAGTTTGTTCCAGCGATATATAATTAATATATTCGTGTAGTGTGCGATTCTCATATATTGTATGGCTTTTCGTACATTTTGTGTAAGATTTTCATATATAGATTAGATATGAGAAATAGAAACGAATATGAGAGTTAAAGTATGTAAACTAAAATTTATTTTATAGTATATTTTATCTTATAAATTAATTCACACTATTTCTAACACTTTACAATTAAATAAGTGCTAGAGTCAATCTCTGCATTGCTCTTTAAATAGTGTAATATTAGAGTAAGCTACTTTATGCTATAATAACGCGACATTTAACAAAGACAATAGTTTATTTTTTGTGTGGCTCTCAATATTTTGGAGAATAGAGTCTGTGTAGTATGTACTGTGAAAAAACTCTGCTATACACTATATGAAACAAAAGTCAATAATTGCTGCTGACATCGAGACACATCTACTCGCTAGCTATGATATAATGTAGATAGAAATATTTACAGAGATCATATCTAGAGAACTCTTCTCACTCTTGAGAGATATTAAGGTTTCAAAGCTAATACTCCAGTATAAGAGCTCTAATATTAAGTGACTAAGCGCCATTGTGATTATTAGGCAGACACATTCACTCTGTATATATTTTTGTGGAGCACTCTATATGCGGACTGGTCACTATTATATTTATTAAACAATAATTTAACCAAAACTTAATAAGTAGGAATTATAGTTACATACTCCATACTTAATTTTTCGTTATGGTTACATCACAGCCACTCTATTGATATTATAGTACAGAGATATAAAGCAAACTCTATGCTAGTATTATATATATCATAGACCTGCTAGACAACCGGAATTGTGTGTAGATTTGTTTGTCTGTGCATGTGTGAGAGAGATGTTTGCTAGGTGAGTGAATGTTCATTCCGGTGCGTGTTTTTAAATAGTGGTGTTGTATATCCACTCTAATAACTTTTATACCTTCAAAAAATATGAGACAGCGCAAGCTCTAATATTGTTCTTGAGATATGCTATCTTCTATTCATAATCACTTCTCTAGAAATTTGGTATACGAATGACTTTAAAACTTGAGATATATACCATAATCAATTAGAGGAGTGTGAATCTATAGCGACAGACAATACTATTGACACATAAGAATTTTTATGATTTTTAGAAAATTGTGCCAGATAATTTTCTTAACGTTACTCCTGTAAAAAATGAGAAAGGTAAAATACAATTTGATAAATATACTTCTATAGAACACTCATACCTATTGGCGATTTTTCGTGCGATAATAGACGCCAATACTATGTATATTTCATAGTTTGATATGCTTGAGTGTGTGGTGCAAAAACAAAATGTGTGGTGAATGTGATGCGAATAACAAATGCAAAAAATTAGTTCTGAAAAACTGAAGGAGATACACGAAAATCATATGCAAAAAACGGAAGTATTAGAAAGAAGTCGTGTGTTGAACCGATTGCTACAGAGGGTCAGATAAACGACTGTGAGCACCGTTTGCGCCTCTCATCTTTGTCTACACTACACTCACAAAATTGCCTGAAATTAAAGATTTTTTGTCCATAAAATTATTTAGGCTCTCGGGTGATGGGGTCACGCACAAATTCAAGTACTCATAGTGCGTAGCCCTATTTACTCTCGCAGCGAGAAACCTTACGCTCGGGAACTAATAATGGCATCTATAGATATCTACATTACTTCTCTACTCATTCCTAATTACTCGCCTGATGTATCTCAATTTCAATATGTGCATATGTCTACTAAATAATAACTATTTTTTTAATCCAAAAATGAGTGTATCTAGATTCACTTATATCGGGTTTTTTGTAGTGTAGGACTCTTCTGAAGGACTGAAAGAAACTGAGATAAAGCATGGTATGTATTCTATATTCTCCAAGGGATATCTTTGATACACTTTCTATCTCTTTCTCCGATGGAATGTAGGTTATATATCGTTTGAATGTCTGGTAAATATATATATGTTAATAATGTAATCGTTCAGTAGCATACAGCGCTTCTTGTAAATAGATGTATTAGTTTTCGATGCCGCGTCTCCGCTAAAATTATTACTCTGTACATTAATTTATTCGCTTACATCGCTGCTCAATCGCATTAATATATATTTTTTATTCAGAAATCACATTTATAATACTCTATATGCCTAATACTCTCGTGTTATCATATTATATGAACACTTATGCATTAATAACGATAAGGGTTTATATAAACACATATAGAATGTGAGAAGTTTTTATGGTGGGTTCAATTATCTCCTTAAAATTTGAAGGAGTTATTCCTACATGGAAATAGTAAATGAGATAAAATAATTTTAGAGTGAGAGTGAGTAGATTATTTATGCTAGTGAGATTAGATATCATTACAGTAGCCTCTATCACTGAGCTACTTAAATATATATATATATATATATTAATACATACATATATATATATATAAGTGATATATATATGTGGATAGTGAAGCGTGTGTAGGGTTTTGATGGTGCTAGAAGGAATAGGTATTTTGGGGATGAGGTTATTAGCAAGGAGGAGGTTAATAGGGTAGAGTGAGAATAAAGTTAGAAGAACGTGTATAAATCTGCTCACAGTATATATAGATGAAATTAACTTGGTGTGAAATAATGATCTAAGAATATACGGATAGAGTGTAGAAAATGGTAGATTTAGTGATTGGTTTTGGATGTTTAGTGTAATAAAGCTTTATGAGGGTAAAGTTCCAAGGGATATTGGAGGAGAGTAGTATATAAGTACCTATTACTAATATAGAGATAAGGGAGTATATAGGGGGTACAAACTTAGTAGTATAATTATAGGGGTATAAGCTTTATTAGAGTGTTATATAGTATATAGGGAAAATAATGCCTGTATTTTTTGTCGAAAGTGATAAGTGGTATACGATAGTGTACTAGAAGGACTGAATATTATTGAGTAAAAGAATTCTTGTTTATATGTATTTAGAGGTAGTAGTAGTAAGAGGATGTTGGATCATAAATTTATTACATTGTGAAACAATATGATTGAGAAAATAAGGGAGAAGATAGGCAATAAAATTAAATTTAGGTTTATGGATTTTGCAACAGGTCATATGATAGTGGATTAATAATAAGGAAGCTCTACTTATAAGGCAGGTATGTTTATATTATAATCGTGATGTTTGATTAGTGAGTAGGCTACTTTGAATTAGGAATCAAAAAGTATGTATGAGGATAGTTGAAGGCGTGTGTAAGAATAAATGATGTCACAGGTGTATTGGTTATAGTATTTAAATATAGCAGTGAGTGTAGAGACAGTGATTTTTGTAGTTAATGTATCATCCTTGTATTTAATTTCTAAATTATATTAATATGATTAGATGGGTTATGAAGAATATAGAGGGATACAGGAATAATTGAGTTGTTCTAGAATGATGGTGAGAATAATTGGAGTATGAGTGGAAGGTACCCTAATACCTAATTATAACTATAATGCCGGGTATGATTTGATTTATATTTGTGTGACGATTCTGGAAGAGAGTTTGAGATATAATGATTGGTAGGCAGGGTGTTAGTTAAAAGGATAAATGGTTTGAAAGTAATCACGTGATAGATAGTAAGTATAAGGTGAGTTAATATGGTTTAGTTAGTAGTTCGAAAGATGCCGCTTATCAGTGGTGAAGTTATGTTACGATGATAGTGAGTATATAACAGCTGTAGAACAAGTGTTCATGAAGTTTAAATATATATATTATTTGAGTATGTGCAAGGGCCTGTGTGCCATACACAGATAAATACTATGCATGTATGTAAGTTATATAAGAAATTGTATTTTGTTGAATGTGTCAGAGATAGGTGACTTATGGTACTGTGCAATATTAAATCTAGTTATTGGCTTAAGAAGATGTAATAAAGGACTATAAGTTCCATGGATAAATATGCCGCTATAGGGTCTTTGGGTCTAATATTAGTAAAGTGAGTTATTAGTATTGTTAGCTGTGTTATTATATATATAGGTATATAGTAGTATAAGAGATCATATAAGTGGTCTGAAATTATAAATATAAAGAATTGATATAAGTAATTATAAGTTCTAAATAGTGTATCAGTATAATTATAATGGTATATACATATATTTTAGGGGCTGTGCTAGTAATGATGATGATAGATAAAAATTTATTAAAATATGAGGAATATAATAATATAGTGATATTATAGAGATGTTTGTTGACTCACTCGAGTGATTTGAGAAAGGGGATAAACGATAAGAGTATAAACTGAATAGAAGTAAAATGTTGAGATGGTTTTGGGTATATGTTCATCGTATGGTTAAAATAGAATGTAATGATTAGTGATTATCACTAGGTAAGGCTTGTGGATTAAGAGGATGTATATTATTGAAGTTGAGTGAGTATTAGTTGATTTAGGTGGTAAACTGACTTGAGGGCATAGGTAGGGTGAGATTCAAGGATATATAGGAAAAGTGGAGTTTAGTTACAGGTAATAGGAATGTCTGTATGAGAGAAATGTAGAGTTTTTGAGTAAAGTAATAGCGTGAGACTAAGAAAGGTGGCATGATATATAGAGAATTAGGCGGGGTTTTGTGGAGGGTGAGGTATGGGTTGTGGCCCACCTGGTTGACAAGGTGGATGAACCCTTACATATACTATGATACGATTTTAACACCATATAGTGAGGATCGTTACGCGTAGTCTCGTGAAGCTATGCTATGTGGATTTTATTGTAATACTTACATTGCGAACGCTTACGACGCACTTTCTGCTTACTAGCATCACATATTATATTTTAGAGAGTCGAAAAAGCTCATTTTACAGCAATTTTTAAGTTTTTTTTTTTTGCTTATCGCTTCTTTGCTAAGAAGTTGTGCTTTGATCAACGATAGCCTCTTTTTGGCATGTGTCTTCTATAAGTGTGTACGAGCTTCTAGTTCGAAACGCATATCTTACACATTCTTCTTACTGGCTTTTCTTATCTGCAGTGTCCGTATATGTTTTTTCACGTTTCATATTTACTTTTTTTTTTTCTTTAAATCTGCAAATCTTGCAATACGAAACCTAAATGGGTCCTTATCCTCTAGATTTATTGGTCATGTAAATAAAATGCAAGTGTAATATCTTTTAAATGTTATCATAAGTCATTTTGTGGAATAAGAAATAGTTTTTGATATAATTTAAAAAATGATATCACTTAAGTATCTCTATATATAGTTTATTTAGAAACTTAAAATAAGTTTTATCCTTGAATAGATTTTGTGTCTTCACGTTTCTATTTAACTATTTGGATGCAATAATGTTAGATGAGTGAGCTGTTATTAATAATTACGGCATTAATTTAATAGAAATGCTCAGTAGTATATATATTATGCTAGCCCAATAGTTTTATATACTAAGTGGTCGATAAACACTTTTATTTAAGGCAATGAAATCAAAAAATATATAACTGAAAAAAAACCTTGTTTTTACCCCCCTACTCTTACCTATTATTTTATAGTGTTTGTGTTACACGCAAAACATATTGCAATTAATTGTAAATTTTTTACGGTTGACTTCCTTAGTAAATATTAAATATTCTTCTTCTCTTACGACCATTATTAGAAATAGTTTGGCATGATTATAAAGTCATGATTAAGGTGTATATAATTAAACTTATAATTAATTAATTAATTTATCTATATAAATCTATGTAAGGTAATATATGAACCTTTTTTATTAGTTGATAATTAATATTACTACATATAGTGACTAATATTTCCTGAATATAAAGAGATATATAGTTATATATATTATATTAATATATATTATATTATATTAATATACTATATATATTATATATATATATATATATATATATATATATATTATATATATTTAATTATATATATATATTATATATATATAATATATATATACAAATATCAAAATAATATAGGTATTATATAGTAAGTTACACTAATAATTACAGTAATATAGCAATACTTATATAAATATTAGACAGGAGAGAGTATACATGCCTTAATTAAAAGAGACTATGGATTTCTTCGTCTCAATTGCAGTAGGAGAAATTGTTCTTGAGATGTTTTATCATAAATTTATTCGAAGAGAAGAGTGGGGGAGAAAATGAAATTAGCTTTCGGTGACAATTTAATGGCTCGCTTTTCTTTGCTTTCATATACAGCTCATCGTCTCCAGTACAAACACCTTTTGATACCACTATACATTAAATGCATATAGGGCCCACACAATCTCATATCCTGCCACCCCTTCATCTTCTAGAACAACAGACATGGTTCACTAGTATCATTAATATTATATGCATTATATCTATTATTGTGTCGCAGGTGGTGAGAACGAATTGCTCACAAATAGTGTTAAATAATAATATTATGCGTAGTAATGCGAGTTAGTAAGAAGCATCAAAGAGAGACAAGGTTGATAGTAGGAGGTTGGCTGTGCTCGACCTCAGCATAAAATATTTATAATTTTGACAAGAATAGTTGCTCTCAAGTTTTTGCAAAATAGCTCTTTTTGAAAGATATAGAGGCTGTGGACGTGTGCAAGGCAGGCATATTGCTTCGATATTATTTTCGCCTGAAAATGGTGGTATGAATTCTGAGTATGTGTTAGAGTCTGTTTGATCATTATGTAGAGGATAAATTGATGAATTTTTGTAATGGTATTTAAAAAGAGTGTGTCTCAAATTGTGATTCTGCACGCTGTGCTTAAACAGACGATACTCAAGTTAACAGCTCAAAAATAGGATGGCGTGTGGGTTAGTGAGTTAAACTTTATTCTTGTGCTGGTGTGGAGTAAGTAATGTGTAGTAGAGGGATAGAGTATAGTGAGTTTGCGAGTGTCGACTTTTGTTAGAGTTGACTTGTTAGTACAAAGAGCTAATAGTAATACTGTTGTGGGTGTGAGTATACTACAGAAATACTTAAAATTTGGTTTGTAAAATGTTATAATGTAATGGTTATCGATTAAATGTGATGGTTTCGTGACATAAGTAGGCTGCCATATGAGGGTAATAAATATAGAATTTCGAGAGTTCAGCACGATTGTTTGTAATTATACTTGGACGACAGAAATTGTCGTTAAACTGTGATATGCATGAACTGTTTTTCTATGTAATATGAAATCGGCTCACTAGTCTCTTATTTAATTAATGGATTAAGGCATTGTGAGAGATACACAGAGATATTATAACCTGCAAATTATGACATACCAACTGAGGCTTATATTTTTTTGTAATTTTATTACATATTTTCATATTGTTTATTTAAATTATTCAGCTCCATTTAGATTGTCTTGTTTTGTTTTAATCATATTTTATCTTTGTGCGATTTTATTATGAAAAAAGTTGATTGGCCGAGCAATATAAAGTGCTGATAAATAAGTAGGAAGCCGAAAAAATAGATAACAATAAACCCAAACCATGATAAAAAATGTTTTAGCAAACTGACTAAAAATAAACCTCGGTCGGCAAACGTTTTTCATGAGTCATTTGTCTTCAGTTTGTATCTGGACGTAGAATGTGATGTTGGTGATATTAAGATATTGTTGTATATGATATATATATATATATATATATTATATATATATCTATATATTATATATATCTAGTTAATATATATATATATATATATATATTATATATATATAATAATATATATAATATATATATATATTATATATATAAATATTATATATATATAATATATATATATATACTATATATTATATATATATATATATATATATATATATATATATATATATATATATTATTACGTTCAATTGTTTAATTCCTTAGCAGATGCCAGATACGTTGATTAAAAGTGCCCACGAAATTTGTAGAAAATGATCCATAACAAATTTTTACATTTGGTGAGATATACGTTTGAGACCCAAATGGGAATATTACTCCTCTTATATAAAAAGCCTAACTTTATTTTGAAATTAAGCCTTGGTGATCATAGATAATCTGGGCACCTCATAATTTGCTATGCGTCTGTGTATATTACTTAGTGTTGGCTAACGGACAGGTCCAGACATATGCATTTGGCAATTCCAATGGTATGGAGGGAATCCAAGGATGCTCGCCTGGATCTCGTTATTTTTGTCATTACAAAACATTGCTAATGATACCAATCAAGACCAAAATGAAGACCATTAATATCCAAACCTACTTCGCTATTAGCCTGTTCCTCACAGCGAAGAGCTTCCTATCCCTGCAGCCACCTGAAAAATGTGAATCTCGCTGTTAGAGAATCCGAACTAGAAGTCATAGAAGAATGGAACTGTTCCTTTTCAGACATTGATTATTGATGAAATGTCAACAAAAATTCATATATTAATCAGCTATGAATCAATGATCTAGTTTCGCGATCTATCATTGTCAATGAAACAGGCAGAACTATTGGCATCTAGATTAAAGTGTTGGAATCTCCTTGAGAAGGGAACTACAATTTCCTCTTATCGGCGACGCGAAGAAGAATTCCGACGCTTTTCTCGGTAGAAAGCAATTTAGTGTATTGTACTGATGTTGATTCATTAATGAGAGAATTAGGAGACTGACATGATCCTAAGGAATGGAGATTTTTATAGATTCTTTTAACATCCGTTTAAAAGCAGTGCTTCTTCATAACGGAAATGTGAAACCTTCGACTCCTATTGCTCTGGGCCCATATGAAGAGACCTACGACAACATGAAAATTTTGTTTTATCGGATAATACGATACAAACAGCATCTGGAATATAATGCGGCAATTAAAAGTTTTATAGCAGCTTATTGTAGGTCTCCAACAATGATTACTAAATATTGTTGTTTCCTATGCCAGTGGGATAGCAGAGATCGCACAAAAATCATTTTGTCAAAAAGCAATGGCCTAAAAGAAATCTAATACTTGGAAATAAAAATGTAATTTTTCAACCATTTGTGAAACCTGAACTCGTATCTCTTCCTCCTTTGCACATCAAAACTCGGGTAATGTAAAATTTTGTAAAAGCGATGGATTAAAGGTTGTCCATGGTTCCTATACGTAAATAAGAAATTCCGTAGGATCAGTGAGGCTAAATTAAAGAGGGTTATAATTTGTAGGCACACAAATTAAGGAAGCTAATGAAGGACGCATCACTTTGAGAAAGCTGTGAAATATATATTGAAAAATAACCTGCTATGAAGATCCTTTAAAAAAGTCATAACTGGGTTTCTAGGTAATATTAAGGCCAACTACTATGAAGAACTAGTTTCCGTACTCCTTCGAAATTATAAAGCTAACTCGGATGAAACATGTCCCGTAAAATACATTTCCTCTATTGAACTTACTTGACTTTTTTGCCTAACTGCAATTTAGGTGGCTTATTATAGATACTGAGCATGGTGAGCGATGCACGAACGTAATATTTCACTATGCGAAAAACGTTTATTCAGCGGGAAATTTAATCCTATATATGCTTGCAGACTATGTGTTGAGGACTTAAAAAGGGTATGTTCTCTCAAGCTAAACTGCGTAGAAAATCTTCAAATCTACATTTTAAATTGCAGGAGTATATAGGTGAGTAAATTAACTAAAGCTTACATTTTAAAACAATATTAAATTTTTAATTTCGTATTAACAAAAAAAACCTGCCCGTCCAAACAAATTATGATATGCAAATTCGAATCAACGCAGCAAACTCCGTAAGAACACTGCCATTTTTAACTCATTTAACAACAAGAAAGTCATAATTTTGTCGTCGCAGTGTAATCTGAATGATATTTGGATGGGGTGAGTAGGACCTTTAGATTGATTGTATTGAGTGACCTTAAATGCTTGGATAGGTGATCACAAAAAGGGATGACATAATAGGTGGTTTTGGGTGTCGGGAGAATAATGAGAATAGTAGGGAGGTGTGTAAGAATTCTTTCTTTAAACACATGAGTGTATTCTCATAAGTATACTAGAGGTGGTGTAGGTAGAAATGGTATCCGAAGTGAAAAGTATGACTTGTGTTGTTGTAGAAGGAGATTTCAAATGTATTGGTGTTGGATGTTAAATCAGTGAGGGGGTTAGATGGATTAATCGGATCATTATGTTGTTGTTTATGTAAAATTAAGTAGTGGAGTTGGATGGAGAGAAGGTGTATAAGGAAGGATAGTGGGTAGAATTAAGGAGTGAGAAGTTAAGTGAACAAGGTATACGGATGTAGCTTTAAGAGAATTTCGCCAGTAAATGCAGGCTGAATGAGACAGTTGAATCTGACAAATCTAGAAGCAAATGAAGGAATAAGTTGTTAGCAAAGCAAAGGAGTATGTGGATGTGCTAAAGTGGAAGTAAGAATGTTAAGTAGTGAGTTGTGGGATGAAGAGGTGATGCTAAAGTTTTCAAAAGTAAAAAAGAAGCGTGGTTTGAATGTACTAAAAGCATATGATGATGAGGTTTCAAAAGAAGTTTGGAATTATATAAGTTGGAAAAAATTGATACTAAGGTGCATACGTAGGAGGTAAAAAAATAAATGAACAGTTTGAAAGGAGGATAAATGGGACTTACCAGGGAATAGGAAGCTCTTCTGGAAGGAAGCGTGAAAGGTTAAGAAAGAGTAATAAGGGAATTTGCTTAGTATTCTTAGAATATGAATAGGGATTTTGCTTTCGTACTGATGAAATGGATGTGAAGGTAGTGTGGAAAAGATACACCTTCGAAATCTGCAATAACAATGGCAGTATGAAGAAAGGTGATTTAGTGAATGTGTGTGTATTTGATGGTGTAAGAAAGAATAGGTATTTTGGGAAGATCAGTCAATTACGTAATAGGAGGGTAATGATGTAAGGGGGGAAAGTTTGAAGAATGGTTAAACTCTGGCAGGTATTGATGTAATTACTGATGAAATGAATCAGGAACGGTGACTAGTATGTGAATGATTGAAAATTGGTAGTTGTGTAACAGGCGTTTATGGAGGGTTATAGTTCCGAGGGGAATTGAGGAGAGCAGTAATAGTACCCTATTAAGGGAGATAAGGGGAATAAGGGAAACTTTAGAACTTATAGGGGAATTAGTTTTTGAGTATTGTATAGGAAGATATACTACTTAGTATTTTGGTCGAAAAGTTCGTAGTGACTGAAGGACTGATTTGTGAGGAACAAGGTTCGTTTTGGAGTGGTAAGGATGTGTGGATAAATATTTACATTGAAACAACTGATTGAGAAAATGAGGGAGGAGGAGAATAATTGTATTTAGGTTTTATGATTTGAACCAGGCGTATGATAGGATTAATAAGGAAAGTATCTGTGTAGGTGTTAGTGATAAATGGAGTTCGTGGTAGGCTTTTGAATGGATAAACAAAAGTATTTATGAGAATAGTGATACCTGTGTAAAGATAAATGGTGTCAAAAGTGATTGTTTAAATATTAATAGGGCGAAGTGAGGGCAGGGTTATTTGAGGTAGAGGTAGCAAGAGAAGGTGGTAGAATGGAGGAGAGTGGAGGGTGCCCTAGTTATTATATAGTATTTTTGTTTTTTGCTGTGAATATGAAAAGTGTTTGAGAGGATTGGTTGAGAGATTTGGGAAAGGTGCAAAAGGGGGGTTTGAAAGTAAGCGTAGATAAGAGTAAGGTTATGGTTGTGATTGAGGACAGTCCTCGACGAGAAGTTATGTTAGACGGTGAGCACTGGAACAAGTGGTCTGAGTTTAAATTATTTAGGATATATGCTTGATGAAAAGGGAATGGATGATGCAGATTGTAGTAGAAAAGTTGTGATGGCAGGAAGGTGGCTGTGCAATTAAATCGCTGGTGAATATAAAGGAAAAAAGTAGTGAGTGCGCTAGGATCTTACTGAGGGTATGTTGTTTTCCTGTGTTATGTATAGTAGTGGAACTATGGTCTGGATAAGAGGTATAGATCAAAAGTGCACAATGTGTTCAGATGGAATCTTAGGGCGTGTAGGTGTTGATAAGGAATTGATAAAATGAGGAATGAACGTATTAGAGTGTTGTGTGGTGTGAAGAAAGAGATAAATGAGACAATAAATGAAAATACTTTGAAATGATTTGGTCATGTGAAAAGGATAGGTAGTCGTTGGTTAAGCGGATGTACTAGTGGTGAGACTGTGTTGGGAATCGATCGGCTGGGAGACCGAAGAAAGGTGGGATTGAGTCAGTAAAGGATTGCTTGGAGGAGAGAAATGTGAGTTTGGCAGAGGCGAGAAGAAAGATGCATAATAGATGTGAATGACGGGGTTTTGTGATGGGGCATGGTTGTGGCCCACCTGCGCCAAGGGATCGAATCTCCACATTGACGAGCCGTAGTGAGTGTCCATCGGCGGTCGCGAGAAGCTCTAGGGTGGACTTTTCTAACTGAAAGAGTTCTCATTAGTAGGCTATAAAGTGGGCGATAATCGCTAGTCTTTCTTTTCTACTTGTCCATATTATTCTACTACTTTCTGTTTCCAGTGCATGTCGCAGCATGTCTGGGGAAAGAAGGTGATGATGATTGTCAATGAATGATGAATGAAAATATTGCATTATATATTATTATATTATATATATATATATTACTATTATATATATTATATATATAGTATATATATATATATATATATTATATAATATATAGTAATATATAACTATATAATATATATTTATATATATATAATATAATTGCTTTAATTTTTTACTTAAATAAGCCGGAGCAGCGTCTTTTTTGCAGCTCGGCTCCATAACCCTCAAAGATATCGATTCCGGCCAGGCCCCGGCTCCCAAACTTTGAAGTCTTCCTGCTAAAGCTCCGGATCCGCACCTGATTATTATTGTATTTTATTATCATTGTTACTATGTAGTTAAATGTAAAAATATTAATAGTCTAAATACTTATTTTTGAATGAAATTAAAAGGCGCAAATCTCCAAAACTCTATATTTCGCGGTCAGAGACACAAAAAAATACTAAAATTCTCCAATTATGGTTTCTGTATGGATCAAACCTCTGTAGTGATTATATTATAGTATATATATATATATATATATATATATATATATATATATATATATATATATATATATATATATATATATATATATATATATATATATTATACATGTTTATTATATATATATATATTAGTATATATATATATATATCTAAATATTGCGGCCCTTTCCTGTTATAATGCATTTACTTTTTATTTGTCTTTATTTTTAATTTTTTTAAATATATCGGCTAGTTATATGATCCGCAACCAATTAATTTAAGTGATAAGGAACCGGATCAAAGTTTTAAATTTAAAATTGTAAATGTTTTTCATATTTTGCAAAATAGCACTGGCATTTTCCAAGAAAGACTATCGTCGTAAATTTGGTTTAACAGAATTTTATATAAAAAAAGAAAACCTAAAAAAAGACAAAAAGTTAAGAGAAAGCATATTATTAAAAAAATAAAAATCACTTATTATTATTAATTTATCATATTTATTATTATTATTATATTATTTTCAAAGTTTAGAATTATTGTAAAAGAAAAAAAAAATGATTTTATTTTATATTATTATTATTATTATTATTATAGTATTATATATTATTATTATTATTATTATTATTTATTATTTATTATTATTATTATTATTATTATTATTATTATTATTATTATTATTGTTATCAAAGCCTTGAAAATTTCTAAGTTTTTGGTTCGATTAATGTGCAATTTAGCCTGCTGTTTACAAGAGTTTAAACCGAAGGGTGTGAACAAGGACCCATGCACATATGCACAACGCATCCACTTTCCCCTGCTTCACCTGTGGAACTGGCTTAAAGTATGCCGACTAATGGTGCTTCTTTACTTATTTGCGTTTGTAATATGAATTTTGTAAGATGCAAAGAATGACTGCTGGATAATTTCTGACATTTTCTCCTGTTTAATCTCAATTCTTTTCTGCGTCAAATTAATCCAACACAGCTGAAAAGTTGTTCGTTACTAACTAGATGGGCATGAAATATCTTTTAGCATCATCTTCAACTCTTGAAGCTATGTGTTCCCTCTGCACTAATTTAGAGAATATTCAATCGGAATCATTCCTTTTGGCTTTTTGATATTTGCTATTTCATCAAAAACACTTTGCATTAAGCTCTATATGCTGAATCATTATCAATATTTACTTGATGTTAATGAGATTCATGTTTCAAGTAAGAGTTTTTGTGCATAGTATGCTGAAGGTGCTTATATTTCTGGCAGTTTACAATTCATTTAAGGGTGTCTTTCAATGATATTTGCTTTTCCATATTACACAGTACAGTTTTTGTTATTTCTTCCTGACTTCCTTCAAAATATATAAGATGTAATAATTTTTTTTTTTTTTTTTTTTATTTTTTTTTTTTTTTTTCGCTTTATATGCGAGCTCTAAATCGATGGCGATGAAATACAAGTAAATTTCTTTCCAATAATGCAATCTTTGCAGTTACGCTGCCGATTTATTGTTTGTACCTTTGATTTTAATTCCGCGTTTCAGGGCCTCGTAATCTGAGTCTGGTGAACGAGTTTTTTAACGACACAATAATACTGGAATTACTTGTTGATTATAGAAGGTACGAATGAAAGCTAACTTTTTAGTAATCTCTTTAAATTATCTTCTCAATAGGGTAATACATTTTGCAAATAGTATAAAATCAGAACTATTAAGGTGGCTATTCTTATAAGTATTATCATGAATAAACGACAAACCAGATTCGGCTTATTTTTCAAATATTAAAGGAGAGGAGAAAGTTTTGATAGCATATAGAGAGTATTTTTAAAAAAGATAACTTTCTGACAACATCAGTTGCGGTTGCGAAGACCGGCAGTGAACAACCATCAGGTTGCTGATTTCCAGTTGCGGTTGTGCAGTAACAGGTGACAACCTGCTGGTTGTGTTGCAGTTGCAGTTGGCGGATATCAAAATATGTGCCGTTCGGTCTGCGGTTATTCGATGCTGCATCACTAATTATATATAGCTTTCATTAACTCTATAATCTGTAATCAATCATGCACTTACTTGATGTTAAATGAGCATTCATAATTTTAAACAGAGTTTTTTTGGCTTAGATGTTGAGGTTGCTTTATTTCTGCAGTTTAATTTCTTTAAGGATGTCTATTAGAAGATATTTCTTTTCCATATTACACAAGTACACAGAAAGTTTCCTTACATTGTTTTGTTATTTCTTCTCTGAACTTCTTCAAAACATAAGTGTACAAATTTTCTTATATTAAGCATCTAAATAACGTTGTGATGGCATACAGAAATTTCTTCAATATATCAACATCTTTGAGTTAGATCCGAATTTATTGGTTAGTACAGTTGTATTTAATAGCCCTTTTCAGCCTCGAATCTGGAGTCTGGTGAAGCCAGTTTTTAACGCACACAATAAATGTATATTACTTTTGATATAGCGGACAGAATGAAAGCTTAACTTTATAGTAATCTCTTCAAATATCTGCTGAATATAAAATATTTTTCCATTAGTATAAAATCAGAACTAGTTAAGTTGATGCTTATCTAGAAGTATTTCATGAATCAAGACAAACCAACTTATTTTTCATATAAATAAAAAGAGAGAGTAGAGAAGAAATTTTGATCAGTCATAAGAGATATTTTAAAAAAGATACCCTCCTTACTTCCTGACTAACCACAGTTACGGGTTGGCAAAGAGGCAGTGACCACCGTGGTTGCGTTGCAGTTGCGGTGTGCAGACCTAGTGACACGCGGTTGGTTTTCAGTTGCTGTTGTCAAATATGTGCGGTTTGTTCCACTATTTGTGTTGTGGTTGTGGTTGCGGTTGCGCGGTTGCGGTTGCGGTTATTTGGATCCATCTACTATATATATATATTATATATAATAATATATATATATATATTATATATATATATATTTATTATTATATATTATATATATATATATATATATATAGTATATTATATATATTATATATATATATATATATATATTATAATATAAATTTATTTATTATTCAATTGTTTTTTGCTTTTCTTATTTTACGTATTACTTTATTAACTAAAGGTAACAGCAAAGGTCACTGTCAAACATTTAAAATCTATTTGTAGAAATATTTTTAA
>JABUQX010089851.1:0-17366 GCA_015478945.1 Trachelipus rathkii
AACCAGGGTAGCGATGAGGATATAGCTAGGAGGAAGACTTCAAATGGGCCATCTATGATCAGATGATCGAAAGATCGGTTGTCTTTGGAGGATAGAAGGGAGTGAAAGAAGAGGTTGCCGTGCTGACAGGCTCATATAAAGAGCCTTCCTGGGAGCGGATTGTAAGATGTAGTAATATATATATATATATATATATATATATGATATATATATATATATATATATATATATATAATAATGATATATAAATATATCATATATATATATATATATATATATATATATTATATGATATATATACGTATATAATATATATATATATTATATATATATATATACTATACTATACGGTATATATATATTAATATGAGTATATATCAGCTAATTACTAGGCAGTTCCAGATAAGTTAGCGTAGTAGTAGAATCGTATTATAACTAGTATATATATATAATATATATATATATATAATTATATAATATATATATATATATATTATATATATAATATAATTATATATATATACACTAATTCAATTTCCCCAGACTATATATATAGTCGACTATTTATGGAACCTACTACATTGTGGGACAGGTTCAGTGGCAACAAATTTAAACTATGAGTATGATAGTACTATATATATCATAATACTATATATATATATATAATAGTATATATAATAGTATAATATATATATTATATATATATATATATATATATAAATATATATAATATATATATATAATACGCGTATCTATATATATCAGGGTGTACTTATCGATTTGGGACAATGGGATTGTCCCCAATCGGGTTTGTTTCAGGAAAACCGCACATTGAAAAAACCTAAGAAAAAACAAATTGGGTTTTTCAAAAAAAATATAGAAAATAGTAGAAATTGTTTTTTTTTTAAAAGGAGTTAATTTTTGGAATTAAACATATACATTTTCCTAAATTTTTAATTCATTCAAAAAAATTTTAAATCTCCTTAACAAATTATTTATTTGGTGTTTCATTTGGAATCACTTCATTTATTTATTATTAAGAAATTTTATATATTTTGACACAATTTTTGCTGGCCTTTTTGTACACCAAGCCTGTTTTCTTAGCTTAGACGCCAGATATGGACAAATGTCGAGAACAGCCCTTTCATAGAGGCAGGAACTGTGGACAGCTAAAAAGATCTGAGGCAGAATATGCAGAAATCTTTGGCACGAAGATTGTTTTTTGGATCGTTCGTTTTTCCATATTTTCCACCATTTTGAAGGAGAAGATTTATACCAACCGTAAAAAGTTTCATAGAACATAGAGGATGGAAAAAACTGTTATCTTTATAGCAAAAAATGCCATGAAAGGGTGCGAAACTATTCATGGTTGTATATACCTTCAACCAGGATCAGCTACATCTGCTGCCTCGACTCGGATATTCAGATCCTAAGGAAGCGAAAATATGATTATGTATATATTATATATCATATTATATATATATATATTATATTATATATAGTATATAGTATATATATATATATATAGATATATATATATATACTATAATAATATTATATATATATAATATATATATATATATATATATTATATAGTATATATATGGCCTTTATATATGTATTTCATTAACAGGAAAATATCATTTTTTCATCATTAACCTCATCAAGCAGAGGACCAGAGATGTCTCTATCAGAAGGTGGATTATATCCTGGTCTGAGATCGGCCATAATATAGATTCAATTCAAAGCAATTTCAAAGCTATTTTGTTTCTGATGTTGCATAAAAAAATTTTGCCAATGTTTATAATCCACAAGATTATTTTCTTGCTTTGAAGGTTGTTTGTATGGCAAAGGGAACCTTAGTTGTGGCTGCATGTCAATCCTACGTTTTTTTGGGGGACGGGAGATTAAATGGCGATTGGAAGGACTTATTTGATGACTGAAAAGTTGAAGCTGTTGAACTGCTATCAGAATCATCTCAGAACGCCAATGGCATTCGCATGAAGATGGTGGGTACAGTTGAGACCTGGGAATATAAGATCTTTAATTATCGATTGACTGCTGAAGGGAAGGAGAATCTATATTGAGATAGGGAGTCGTTGAATAATTGGGGTATATTTTGGTCGCTTTGGCTGATTCTTGAAGCTAAAATTGAATGCTGCACAGTTGGATTTTCTTTTCACTTTTGTAAATAATTTCGCATTCTTTCATTTTGGATGTTAACTCTGTGTCACAATAATTACATCGAACCTTTGAGCTATTTTCTTTTCTTGTGACTTCAGTCCACTCTGAACTTGATTTCCTGCCACTACATAATAAATTAGGCTATTTTTTAAAAAAAATTTAAATTTTTTTTAATTATATATATACCTATTTTTTAAACTTCATATATTTTATAATATAATTGGTATAAACATAAGTAACTGAAATATAATATATACTATAGTATTATATATACTACTATATATATATATTATATATATATAATAGTATATATACTATATATATATATAATATATAATATATACTATATTATATATATATAACTATACTAGTAATGAGGTTAACAGCCATTGTTCAAAATCTGTCAAAAAAATCCTCGAAAAAAACCTCGAAAAAAAAACGAAAAAACCAAATCCTGGTCTTTTTTCTGAAAAACCGAAAAAACCTGGTCGTTGGTGTTTTTTCTTTCGAAAAAAACGCATTTTTGGCACCCTGATATATAAATATCATATATATATATATTATATATATATCTATACTATATATAATAATAATATATATATATTATATACTATAAGGTATATATAGTATATATACTATATATTATACAGTATACTCTTATACTAGTCTATATATTATATATATATATATATATATACTATATGATATATATTTATATATATATATATATATATATATATTATATATATATATATAATACTATATATAATTATTACTATCAATATATATATATATAATATATTATCTTATACTATATATATATATATCACAGTAATATGATATATATATAATATATATATATATAATATAATATATATATATATATATATATTATATACTATATATATATATAGTATATATATGATATATATATATATATAATATATAATATGATATAGATTATAATTATATTTTTAAATATATATATATACGTATATATATATATATATATGCATATATATATAATATATATACGTATATTATAATATATATATATATTATCTATATATATATATATATATATATATACTATATAAGTATATATATATATATATATATATATATTATATATATATATATATATTACTACTATTATATAGTAATATATATATACTAACAACGCAATTCCTTTTTTGATAGGAGTAATTTTCTAAATCTAATTCTTCCTGTTTAATTTCCAATTTCAGGTTTGATATCCATTTTTATTTGTTTTAATAGGAAATTCAATTCTAATATTAGAAGTAAAATATAAATTAAAAATATTTCTTCAAAATTTTCATCAATCTAATTCAAACTCTTCAAGAATAAATATAAATATTTCAGTAATTTCTTAATCTTATGAACACTTCTTATTTCTGCTCTATTGAAATTATCAAAGGACATACTTTTATTTACCCAAAAATCAACAAAACTAAATATCTTTATCTAATAAGCAAATTTCCAATACCCCGCATTATGAAGTAGAACTTAGATGATATACATTTTAAATGATAATTGCTCTATCAATATCTTCAAATTTTCAATATCTTGACAATCAATATATCTTAATAAGGATTATTTTGAGCTAATCAACCTATCAAAATCAACACCTCAACCTATGAAAACTAGTAACTTTACTATATATTAATAATAATTAAATATCAAAATATTTAATATCAAATATCTTTATATCAGTATCAATTTGCAAACTGGCATCATTCATGTATGATAATAGGTGCCTTTTCTTAGAATGCTTTTCAGGATTATTGTTTATTCAATCTATAAAACTGGTTATCAGTGATCTATTAAGGAGTTTCAAATATGTTTCTGTATATTTTGTCCTTATAATTCCAATAGAGTAAGGATAAGACATATTACATATTAAGTTGGAACTAAGGAATTACCAAAATTTCACTTAAATATTGGATTAATTTTTAAAATTACAAATATCAGAGATACGAATATTTCTTAAAAGATTCAAAGTTAAATATAACTCAGTCTAACTTTGTTATTAACAAATAGCTTTGACTGCTATCATTGAATGGTCTTGTTTCACGTTAAAATATTAGAAAGTCCAGAATTAACATTTCTGAATTTTTCAAAAACAATTAAAAAAAAAAAAATAAGGTTGGAATAAAATTGACATTTTTGTAGCAGTCTTCTAAGGTAGCATTTTTATTAAGTTAATGAAAACTCTAGAAACCTGAAAAGTTTTTGTTAAAAAAAATAAATAAATAAAAAAAAAAAAGTAATTTTTTAACTTGTACTTATTTTTAATTAATATTGCATTTCATATAAAATCATACATTAAATGTCAATTTCAAATCCAACCATTTCAGAATTGTTTCAAATTTGGGTTAGGATCAATAAGTAAAATGCCAAATTTTAGCTCATTAGGTCAATTGGGCCAAAAGTTATGATCCCCAAAAGCTTTGGGTACTTTGCATTTTTTAGTGCCCATCAAAAGTCCAGACTCTACTTACTTTTTTTTTACTTTTTTAAATTTTTTGTGCTCTTCATCTGCTTGGACATCATCATGTGCAGAGGTGATAGAAGATCTATATAAGTATGAAAAACGAATGCATATCATAATAACACTGATCACAATTTAATGAAATAGTAATAAGACATCAAGAATTAGCACTTAAATGAAAAAGTACAGGTCAAAGTCAATATCAAAATTTACTTATATGATTGTTTAATCAAGTTCCTCATACCAATGGATAGTTTAGATTTCTTCTGGTACTCAATGAGACACTCCTCAGGGAATGCTGAAGAGAGAAGATTAAGGACATCAAAGGACAAGGTTAATTCTGCCACACTGGCTGGAGGAGGAAGCCCTTGCTGGTGAAGATGCAGGACAGATCAGCGCACATGTTCTATTGTGAGGTTGACGTTACATGACAAAAACATGGCTCTTTGAGTATTTTCATAGAAGTGCACAGTCTCAAAGAGTGGTGCACCCAGTCTCGAACCAGATAAGACAACTGACTCCCCATCTATTAAGACTTTTATAAGAGCTGTTTCAATCTTGAACCAGAAGTTTAATATTAGGCAGCCACCCTCTACATTTATTCCACTGCCCCTGCCCTGGCAAATATCTCTACACAAGGAAGACACACTGTGTTTAAATTTTGATAAAGATATAGGTAGGTAAAACTACAGGTACAACAAAAATATTACACTCCTTTGCTGCACCATCCACCCTGTCATGCAGGTCAAGTTCCACATGACCAGGAATCCATATTAAAATGACCCTTCTACCAGAAAGGCCATAAACCAAGTTTTTGATTTTGTACATCAAGTAGTGGGTGGAAGAACCATGCTGTAAAGCTTGAAAAACTGATAAGGAATCAAAAAAAATTGCTATTTTATAATGAGGTTTTTCTTTAAAAGTTAGAAGGGATTTGTACATAGCATATGCCTCAGCAGTGAAAACTGAACAAAATTCAGGTAACAGATACAGAACTGAGCCAAAGTATCATTATAGAGAAATGCACTGCCAATATCAGAATTAATTTTAGACCCATCTGTGAGAACAATGGTATTATGATGTCCCTTGAGAAGATGAACCTTTTCTAAGAATAACTTCCTGTAAATAACTGATGACATGACATTCTTAGGGTATTTCAGAAAGGTGCCATCAAATTTTAAATTTAGAGAGGAGTCAGGATACCTTAAGGGAATCTTTGCTAAGTGCTCCACAGGAAGATCATGAGTCTGAAAGAAAATCTTCAATCTACCAAAACATGGTAGGTGATACAGTCTAGTGTTATAAAAGCGACTGACAGGATGATCTTTTAATGCAAGCCGGCTACTAATGTAGTTAAGTCCAAGTAATTTCCATTGAATACTCAAAGGCATGACATGAGCTTCGACTTCCAAGAAGTCCACCCTAGTGCATTTTAAGGCTCCTATTGCCTACTGAAGTCCCTGAAATTGTATCCTATCAAGTTGCAAAGACCTGCTCTCTGAAAGCTTATGATAAATGAAGCATGCATAATTGATTCTTGACCTAACAATCATGAGATATAAATACAGCAATACATCCCTATCCACCCCCCAGACATTACTACTAAGAAATTTTAGTAAGAACAGGGAATTTTGACTCCTCTGCGCAAGCCCTGTGATGTATGATTTTCAAGATAATCGTGAGTCCAAATTCAAACCCAGAAATTTAGGTATGTGTTTAACTAATATCAGAGATGCACAAGGACAATAATGGTAAACCCTGCCTATCCAATGACTGTCTAGCAAAAACAACTGCTTTTGTCTTGCAGGGAGAAAAAGTTATTCCCCATGTTTCAGACCACACTGTTAAGTAATCAAGGGCATTTTGAATCTGCTGTAACACTGTGTAGATGTCAGAAGACACCCAGAGAGCACAGTCATCTGCATATAGAAAAAATACTGAACTTCTCCACAGGAATCAAAAAGATCATTTATCATGATGGAAAAGAGACAACGGCTCAAGAAACTGCCTTGGGGGATCCCAAATTCAGTACCAGACATTTCTGAAGGTGTGTTTCCAATTAATACCTTAATTCTACGATTTTGGATGAAATTTTTATAAACATTGGAAAATTAACCCTGAGGCCAAACCTATGTAGCTTCAAAAGAAGCCCATGCGTCCACATGGTATCATAGGCTTTTTCAATATCCAAAAAGATGGTTACCAAGAAACCATTCTTGATAAAAGTCTCCTGTATGCTACATTCCAAGAACATTAAGTTGTCAGTGGTAGAAAAGTGTTTTCAAAATCCATTCTGATATGGGGAAAAGATGTGGTCATCCAGATAAGTTTGCAGTCTATGTAGGACCAGCATTTCCAACAATTTACAGAGACAGCTGGTTAAAGCAACTGGGCAATAAGAAGAAGGAAGAGTAGAGACTTTTCCTGGTTTTAAAATAGATATCAGCAATGATATTCTCCACTCGTCTGGGAACTCTCCAGTAGGCCAAATAACATTGAAAAATTCCAATGGCATCCTTTTATTGGAATCCTATAAATGCTGGAGAAAGGGATAGATAATCATGTCTCTACCAGGAGAAGTATTTTTCTTAATCTGAGAAAGTGCCAGATCCAAATCAGACATAGTAAAAGGGACATTATATATGAGTAATGAGAAAATGTGGCAAAGTTCAAGGGGTAAACTCCTCTTCAACCATGTGATAAACAAAAGGCTCTTTATGAAACACTATACTACTAGTTTTGGCAAATGTCAGGGCCAATTCATTAGCTACCTCAAAGGTGTCTTGAATAGGGGGCAGATTGCCCTCTGGTTTTAAAATAATAATAGAAATTTTATGGCTATTAGTCTTTAAGAACTTAACTCTATCCCATACCTGAGAGAGTGTTGTACGATTATTGATACTTTTCAAATAAGTATATGCATAAAAGTTTTTATTATAGCCTGTTTGACTTCAAACCTGGTCTTCGCCTTAGCTCTTTTGTAATTTACAAGATTTATCAAAGTTGGGTTGGCTTTAAAGGTCCTGTATAAATTATTCTTTTTCTTAATAGCTGATTCACACGCATCATTCCACCAGGCTTTACATTTTGTGAAAGATACTCCAGAAGAACTAATTTTGAATGTATCAAGAGACACACTCCAAATTTTATGAACTATGGAGGCACAGACACATTAATATCTTGATTGGGTAGTATTTCTCGTATGGCCAAATGTGTTGTAAAATCAGCCTACTTGTTATCATCGAGCAACCATTTTGGTCTTTTTTGTGATTGTACAGATAATGCAGTGGAGAACATAAGTATTGGGTAATGATCACTCCCCAAGGTATCATCAGAAAGTAGACCAAGTCAAGCAACCCAATATATCAGACGATGTTAGAGAAAGATCCAATGTGGAGAGAGCTCCAGTGGAGTCACAAACATATGTGGGAACAGATTCATTTAATAACCAAGTTTCTCACATTAAGCAAGGCAAAATGTTTGTCACCTCTAGAATCATTGCGAAGAGAATCCCACAAAACATGAGTTAAAATCACCAACTAAAAGCAGTGGAACATTTTGGGGTAACTGAAGAAGAGCATGTTCTAGGTGTTCAATAGCACCTACTGAGGAAGGAGGAATATAGACATTTCGAATTACAAGATTTTGGGGATTTCTAGATTTGTCATCAACTTTATCTTCTGATATGGCAAATCATTCCTAATTCCGAGCAATGCTCCCCCACTTTTACTATCTCTATCCTTTCGGATAAGATTGTAGTTTCTATATGCAACTTGTTTGTCATGGGACAAGAACGTTTCTTGTAAAGCAATGATAGCAAAGTTATACATACATATCAAATAATCTAAATATGATCTATTAGATGAAAATCCCATGATATTCCACTGATAGATACAGAAGGTATTTTCCATATTGGGAGAGAGTGAGAAGGAATATAGATTACTCTGGGACCTTTTGGCAAAAATGCCAAAAACCCAAAGAGAGAAATCTGTTTTATTTTTGTGTTTGAAATGGCCTGAAAGATAATGAACGGATTTTTCTGTCATAGGTAATGGTTTACCGCAGGAAATACTCGATTGTGACTCACTGGCAGCATTAAGAAAGGATTTGATAAATATATGGATGGTAAGGGTATAACATAGCATAATATGACCAAGCCTAGTTGGTGATTTGCAATAATTTTTATGGTCTTTTGGTATATTGGTGATGATATTTGCTTGTTAGATTAACTGACAGATTCATTTAAAATTTAGCTTAGTAAACTGCATATTGCATGTGTAATTACTTGCATGATGGAGATACAAATCTAAGACTAGCCATTCAAAGGATGTATTTTTGAATGGACAGTCTTGATAGACCTGTGTGGCTTTTAGCTCTTATTTTCTTATATGTTTTATAAATACACAAAATAAAGATGTAATCCACAGACTAGTAAGTTTGATCAATAATCAATTATCGATTATTATATAATAAGCTTTGACGGGAGAAAAATAAATAATATAAAGGTAATTCCGGGTGTGAGCTTAGATGCTGACTACAGACTATTTGTGATAGATCTAAAAGTTAGGAAGGTAAGACCACCGCAGAGCAGGAGAAGAAGGGTAATAAAAACTAAAGAATTGTTAGACGAGGGAAAGGCTACCTATCAAACTCGACTAACGGAGAAATTTGAGAATCAAAAGGAAGGGGAGACAGTGAACTGGGAGAGTTTGAAGAAGATAATTAGAAGGAAAACGGAGGATGTTCTAGGAGTAGAATGGATTGGAGGACAGAGGAAGTGACATGTATGGAGGCAGACGTAAAATGCCAGAATTGTGGTGAAGAGCAAAGCACAAAAGTTGAGGAGGTTGTTAAGAAGAATTGTCAAAACTAGTTAGTTATAAATATGTTAAAGCAAGAAATAAGCAAAAAAAGAAATGAGGAGAGTTACGAGAGAAATGCGGAAGGAGCTGGAGGGTGGACTGATTGAGGATCTGAGTGGCAGATGGAGTCTATTGTATGGACTAGTAAAATCAAATAGGAAGGGGAAGGTGAAACAATATGACATCAATGACAGAGAGGGAAGTGTTATCACAGAGCAGGTAAAAATAGGTGCAAGTTGGACGGAATATTTTGAAGAACTTCTAAAAGTTGGAGAAGGTAATGAAGAAGGAGAGGAACAGGAGGACAACTTCGATAAATCGCACTGGGATAGTTTGATAAGGATTTGGCAAAAATGAAGAATGGTAAAACGTTAAGTGTGGATGAAATACCATAGTAAAGGGAGGAGAGGCGGTGCAGCAAAGGATTCTGAACCTCTTCAACAAACCATATAGAGCAGGATAAATACTAGAGGAGTGAGGGAGGATCATCATAGTCCCGATATTTAAAGGAAAATTAGATGTAAGAAAATGTGAAATTGAAGAGGAATACATTTCATACTACATGTTACAAAGTTGTATGAGAAAATAATAGAGTGGAAGACGAGAGCCCAGATGGAACCAATTTTGGGAGAGGAACAACACGGACATAGAAAAAATAGAAGTGTTACAGATTTGATTTTTGGATTGATAATGATTTTGGAAAGGGCCTGGCAGTTTAATTAATCTGTCTCTATGTTACCTTTATAGACTTAATTGCAGAAGGCGTTTGATTCAATACCCAGAGAGAACTTAGGGGAATGTATGAAAAAAAGTTAGGAAGTGAAATGGCAGTTGAAGAGAGTTATTAAAAGCCTATATGTCGCTTGCACATGCAATGTCAGAGCATCAATAGAGTCAGAAAGAAGGTTTGAGTGAAAACGAGAGTTAAACAGGTCACTGTTTTGTTCCCGTTGCTCTTTACAGCGTACATGGACGTGGTTCTGAAAGGTGATTAAAGGAGGGGTATATAAACAGGATTATAGCATAAGCAAACAATATTGCAGAGTAGAGTATAGTACGAATAAAGGAGAAATAGAGGAATACACAAAAAAATGGAATGAATATTTGATGGCAAGAGCTATGAAAATGAACGTTGAAAAGACAAATTCTAACTGTCAGCAGAAGAGGAGTAGCAGGAATTTAATATAGGTATTTTAGACAAATGGTGAAGAGCGCAGATATTTTTTAAACATCTAGGTAGTGTAGTTACAAATAAGTATATTTAAATATATATAATATAATATATATATAATATTATACTATATATATTATATATATATAATATATATATATATATTACATATCTATATATATAGTATATATATATATTAAATATCTAGGTAGTGTAGTTACAAAGGAGGGTGGAAACGGAAAAGATATTATGGGAAGTATACATTCCGCTTGAGATATAAAGAAGGCTATTTTTAACACCGTGCTGAAGCCGATTTTGGCATGTGTAGAGAAGAATTGGGTGATGACGGCTGTGGATAGGAGAAAGATTCAAGCAGCGGTAATGAAACCTTCGAGAGCTTTGATTGGAAAGTCAAGGAGAGAGTTTAAGAGATGAAGTAATTAGAGAAAGAATCGGTGTTAGCCATGTTTTGAACAAAATCGACTCTTCCTCTCATTTGAGGTGATCGAGACATTTGGAGAGGATGAAAGAGGGAAGAATTGCAAGATGTTGGGAGTGCATGGATACCGGATGGAAGTAGATCTAGAGGAAAACCAAGAAAGAGATGTAAGAAAACAATAGAAGAGACTATCAGTAGGAGCAGAAGGAGAAGGAGGAGATAAAAATATAATGTTAATATCTTCGCTTTCGTCAAGTTTCTTACAGTTGTTCTTGTCCCAAAAAATATATTATTTAATTAATTTTAAAAGCATTTTTTCATTTTTTTTCGATAATTTCAGAAAACAAATGTTATGCAAACAAAACTATTTTTATTATATTTGCCTCCATTATGAAAGGTAATAAAAGTTCAATTTTATTATTAATAGTAATTATTAATTAAGCTACAAAAGCTTTGTGAACATTAATATGATAGTGCCGGAGCCGTAACCTCCACTGCATCACTTTATAGTATAGATATATACTATAACTGTATATATCTTTATATGTATATATTTATAATAGTATATACTATACTATACATAGTAATATGATATATATTATATTTAATAGTATCCATGCTATATATTATATTATACTATATATATACTATATTATATACAGTATATATATATATATAAACTAGATATTCATATATATATAGATATAGATAATATGTATCATATATATATCTATATGGTATAATATACATATATATAGATAACTAATATATGACCTATTTATATATATACTACTATGTATACATATACTATATATATACTATACATGATGCTATATATATATATACAATATACTCACATACTTACCTGATATGCTATAGATATATAAAAAGATAATATATATATATATATATATATATATATTTATAAATATATATATATATTAACATCTATATATAGTAAGATATAATGTGAGGCCAATAAACCCTAAAAATATTATAAAATAATATAATATAAATATAAATATAAATAATAAAATATATTAAGTATAAAAAAATAATATAAATACATAGCATTGAATCTTATGGTCGAGTTAGAATGCTCCTAATAATAAAAAAAAATAAAAAATAGTACTAATAACAATGACAAAATAACATAACTCCTAGTAAAATATAATAAAAACAAACACAAAAATATGATAATAAATATACTAAATCTTAAAGTATAATATAAAATGATATCGAAATAAAAACATATCAAGTTTGTAAAGCCTTTCCATCTTATGATGGACAATAAGGATAATATAACAGTATATATATATATATATACTTAGTATTATAGATATATAAGTATATATATAAACGAATATATAATCAGAGAGTGGGACACTTCGCTCTAATTAGTCCGCTAGATCCGCTCACGACCGGTCAAAGACTACCAATACAATAGAGTGCGGAACTAGCGGAAGTGCGGAAGTCTGTCAGAAAATTATCGGACTTTGCACGTGCGGATCAAGAAAAGTTTCCGCTCCTTTGTTCCGCACCTTTTAAAAAATTAAAAATTATGTTTACTTTATTAAGAATTCTTATTGGTTATAATAAAGAAATATAATTTTTATTTTAATGTTATAACTAATTAATACTTTTAGTTAAGACTTATTATTTTTTTAATTTAAATTTCCAAAAATAATTTCAACCCTCCGTTAAATTACCTATATAAATAACATTTTAAATTGATTTATAGACTAAATGGCTATACAAAATCATCTATCAACTTAATTAATTATATTATGACTATAATAACTAGCAATATCTAAATCAATTCTGGATGTAAAACCCATAACAATATATATATATAGTACTTATACTTATATTATATAATATAATATAGTATATATACTATATATATATAGTTATATATATAATATATATATATTATATATCGTATATAATATATATTATATATAGATATTATATATAGTATATATTATACTATATAGTATAGTATATATATTAGGTTTTACACAGTAAATGTTAACTATATATATATATAATCATATATATATACTATAGTATATATTATATATATATATAATATATTATATTATATATATTTTTTTTTATTTAGTTTAATATAATATTATAATATATATTATATATATATAGCTACCGGGTGAATCGTCAAGATTAGCATCGAACTCGTGCAGGTGGGTCGCAGGCCTTTCATGCGATTCTCCTCTGACAAGTAGTCGGTCGGAGCGAAATAGAGCCACAACTCGTCTTTGGATGGGTGTGGACCAGGGTGGTCAAATATTTCCAGACACGGGAGGCAGAAGTCGATTTAAGAGAGTCGACGTGACTCTTAGGAGAGTAGCAATGGACTGCTGGAGTTGAACTAATCACCCAGCCACTCCTCTCACCAAGGACCAAGTTTTCCTTTCAGCATAGGCAGAATTTTTGTTTTGAACTTTGTTATAAAATATAATTTACACTCTCCTAGTTCTGCTTACTGATCAGAAGCGAATTTTTCAGCTATTTGGTGGGGGATATTTTTGAGGCAAAGGAGCTGTCAGCCTTAACTGCTTCTTTAATTTTGAAGCACACTATCTTTTTGAAAGGTAATGTGGATCCTCTGTGTCCTTTGAAGACGACTTGAGAAGGGACCAGTGGAAAATCTTGAGCATTTTGTAAATATTCAGTTTCAATTTTTCATATGAATATTATAAAAAATTCTTTGTTATCAATATTACTATTTAGTATTTAATATTAAAATACTTTTGTGAAGTCGCACATTATTTAGCGGAAGGACGTGCGGACTCTTTGCCCGGCAGCTAACTACCCTTCTCGGCGACAGACGTGCGACTTCCGATAGCGCGAGGTTTGCAATGGTCTGAATAAGTGCGGAGGAGCCGCTAGGCGGACTACGTTTTCTTCAAAGGTGCGGAGGTGCGGCTAGCGACTACCCTAAATGAGCGGGCCGGTGCCCACTCTATCTATAACTTATATAATATATATATACTTATCTATCTAATATATACATACTTATATAATTTACTTTAATATACATACAATTAAGTAATACTAGATTTTAGATATAAATATATAAAGTATATATACTTATATATAATATATATAGTAGGACCTTAAGTTATATCATATTCATCAAAATAACTTTAGTATTGAAACGTAAAAAATAACAATTTGATAGCAAACAGTAAAAAATAAAAAATTCGATTTGCTATAAAAAGGAATTACTTTTAGTTCATTTTGCTGCTCCCATTGTCCAAATGTTACATGCATTTTATCTTTAATTTTTTAGTTTGTTTCGGACGTAAATACTCTTCTATTATTTGTGTCCACAACTAAGTGTTGTATAAAGTACTATTATAATACCTATATATATACTATTTTACTTCATATAATGTATCTTCTATTATCTAGCTATACACTACTTATATATATATACATATATACTATTAATATACTATATGATAGTAGTATATATACTATATACCTTATATATACGTATAGGATGGTTACGAGTTCTTTTAATGCTCACAGTATGTAATGTAGCTAGAGAACGGCAGTTCCCCTGAGTAAAAACACAAATTATATATTTGGAATCAGCCAAAAATTTCTAAGGAGGGTATTTACTGCTTTTTTTTTTTTTTTTTTTTTTTTCTTCTTCGAGAGTAAAATTTTTTTTTTATTCTTTGTAATTTAAAGAAAACCCTAGGTAAACCGCAAAAATGGGATGGCAGGTCGGGGTCTCTCGGCTCCCGGTGGACGACGGGGGGGACTAATCCCCCCCTCGGGATGGTCTCCGGAACCCGCCCCTCTTTGGTCTTGGGTGTCGCGGGGGTTCCTCCGACCAATCCCCTCCCGGGGTATTGAAAGCGTCCTCCCCCTCCTGTTGCCCCGTCGGCTCGGCCCCCGTAAATTTGTGTGAGAACTAATTTTGTTTTGTTTTGGGAAAATTTTAAATTTTTTTTAGGAGGGCTCGAGCCGACACAACGGGGGACAGAGGGTGGGGACGGTTTTCATACCCCGGAGGGGTATGAAACGTCCCCCACCCCCCCGCGACCCCCAAAGACCAAAGAGCTGGGGTTCCGGAGGACGGAGGGACAGAGGGGGATTAAGTCCCCCCCGTCGTCCACGGGAGTCCGAGAGATCCCGACTCCAGCCATCTTGCCGGTTTACCCTAGGGTATTCCTTTAGTTAAAAAAAAAAAATTCTTTACTGACCAATAAAAAAAAAAAGTAAATCCCACCTACTAGAATTTTCGGCTGGATTCATAATACGACATAATTTGAATTTTACTGATAGGGACCTGCCGTTCTCTCGATACATACTGTGAGCATTAAAAAAATGCTGACCATCTCTATATTAATCTATATATTACTAAATATATATAACTATACTATGTATATATATATAGTAGGTATTGCTATATATATATATATAATATAGTAACTATATAGTATATAGTATCTGTGCGCCTTATAATATATATATATACATATAGTAATTATATATATATATAGTATATTACTATATTATATATACACCTTATTTGTGCACACAAATAATAAATATTTACGTGCTGAAATAAACAAAGCTCAGATGCGGTGCGCCAATGTTAAGATCTTGTTTAATAGCAAATAAATTATGTTTTAATTCTTTCTTTACCTAAAATAAACAAATTAGTGACTAAACTCTTCCACATAACTGAAGATTACTTCTTTGAGGGACCGACTGGTTTTACTTAAGGTAGCCAATATACTATTATATAGTATCATATTATAACGACGTATATATATCTAATACAGTATAAACCCATATAGATACTGTACTTATACATAATGAATACTATATGATAGATCGCATTAAATAATCTTATTATCCTACGTAGTATACTTACCCTTATCTGTCTCTGACTGATCCTATTATAATATATATTATATATATCATATGATATATGGTTTGGAGATTATCAGCTTCCACCTTCAATATGCATATCGATTGTCGGATTGTAGGATTTCGAAACACATTTCATAAAAGTTGAAGGTGAAACTGCTTAAAATCCAAATTGAAACTTGTCACATATTAAGACAGCGCCTTCACACTCAATAAATCATTAAAAACATAACCTTTACTTAATGCATAAGCTACTTACTTCAAATGTACAATCTACCTTCCTTATATTCACGTATTTATTTTACTCGTTGGATATGGTTTAAAAAAAAAAAAAAAAAAAAATCAACGCTACTATGGCTCAACATAGCAAAGTAAGATCGATTAACGTAGTGAGAGACAGGCATAAATCAATTCCAGGCCAGTTTACATCCGTCTCAGTTTTGAATTTGTGTTTTTTTTTGTTCTTATATAGTGCCAGTATATGATACTTAACAATGAATTTCACAGTAGGTTGACGAGACATGCTTTCAAAATATCAGGCGACTCCTGTTTTGTTTTATGATTCCTGTCAGTGTTTTTTTTTTTTTTTTTTTTTTTTTTTTTGTTTTTATTTATAAATTATATTGCTTAGTATTATGATACTAACAATGAATTTACGTGGTAACGGACCATGATTCAAGAAGTCGAAATATTTTAAAAATTAATTTAAAAATCACTTTTTTTTTGCATTGTTTTTGCCAAAAAAGTGGAAAATATTTCTCTGTGACTGACATTACGTAACTCATATATAATATTGTATATATACAATATGAAAAACGATTACTAAAAATAGATTTTATACTAATAAACACTATAAATCAATAAATATACCTGATACAAAAATAAAAATCTGTTTTGTTAAATATATATAATATAATTAGACGTAAATACAGTTGAAAATAGAAATAATAAGAATAAAATCAGTACTAATGTTCTCATTTTTCCAATTCTCCTATTACCACTTTAGACCACTACTCCGTACCAAAACCATCCCTGTCAATGGAACTCTCGTGTAACCTATAAATAGCCTCAAAAGCCATTATAAACAAACCCTAATATATGACGATATTGTACGTAACATCAAAAATACTAGAAAACCAAAACCACACAACCAAAAAAAGACACTCAACGCAGTTAGATAATGAAAAATAAATGAAATAAGCACTTATACGTAACACAACATCATATATATCAAGCCCACAAACGTAAATCATAGATAATAAATAAACCGTCACAAAGCTATAT